>JFFI01001544.1:0-17032 GCA_001563125.1 Colletotrichum salicis
GGGGGAGGGGGGAAGGTATCATCTGTCACTTTTTGATAGTATACAAGTTCGACTTCTATATCGAGCGGGATGCTTGCCGCGCGCACACGATTGAAGGCCGGAATTCCCGCGGGCTTCCGACCACACGCTCTCTCACTCATGAAGAGCTCCCCCTCATACCCCCTCTAGACAACGCAGCGAACAATGTACTGGACACACGTACGGATACACTTTCGCCTTCTCTTGAACATGCTTGAATCGTACAGTGCTGCCGTCTCCTCCCTGACCGGCATCCCTCTCGCCCTGACTTGAGAGTCTCGAATACATGGTGGAATACGCTTGGCAAAATGTGCCCTTTCGCCCTTCACTTGCGCTTACCCAGCGACTCGCGCACAATATTCCAAACCCATCCATCCTTGACTCCGTGACTAGCGCCCTTGCCGCCGCTCTTCTTTCCGCTGGCCTCAACGCCCGTATTGATACCAAACTGGCCAACAGGACGGTAATGATACCACCTCCGCTTCGCCATCAGCGCCGAGACGTCCTTGGTGTGCGTGACGATGCCGAGGCGCGTGGCCAAGGGGCCGCTGTCCGCGGCCACAGGGCGGAGCTCGGCGGCCGTGACGGCCGTGAGCCGGGGACGGGTGACGAGGCCCATTGTGCCGATCTCGAGCTGGGCCGTGGGCGGGAGGGTGCGGACGTAGCGTTCTAGGAGGACGCGTGATTGGCGCGCGTAAGGGGGCAGGCGGAGGTAGATGAAGGTTACGAAGGGGGCTGAGGTGTAGGATATGAAGAGGAAGGGGATTATGCCGCAGGCGGCCACTGGGAGGGTGGGGGGTGTTAGTGAGTGCGCGACGAGTTTCATGATTTTGTCTAGATATATGAGGATTCAGAGAGACTGGTGCTGTACTGTGATTGTGCGTAACGGAGGGAGAAGGAGATGAGGAGGAGGAGGGCAGGGAATCGTGAGATGAGATTGCAGTGAACGGGTGTATAGGGGTAAAAGCTTACATCCCGCTGCCTCGGTGAGCGTCTTGTCTTCGGCACGGACGTAGCTAGGGGCAGCTACGAAGCAGAAGAAGACGCATGAGAAGACGGTGGTGATCTTCCAAAAGGCCAAAAAGGCCGTCCGGCCGGTGCCGGCGTGGTAGATGAGGAGTCGCTCAGGCAGTTCTGGAAGGTAATCGTTAGCCCTCTGTTGCAGCACAGCGGATGAGAGGATGGATTGTCCCGGTCCATAAGGTACTACGGACAGACTCGGGATGGGGGTTTACTGCTCACGTGGGTTCCCGGCTCGACCGGCAGAGCCTCCGGCGCCGGCCGAGGTTGGGTTCGGTGGTGTGGTGACGGTGGCCCGGGGACCGGTGGTCGGCGGTGGTGGTGCGGAGGCAAAGGGCCGTCTCAAGCTACATTGCTGGTTCTGAAGAGATTTCCGGAGGGTTGGGCGGAGAGCGCATTGGCGTAGTGTAGGGGTGATTCGTATCGTTTGCCGGGGCTGTCGTATGAAGGCGAGCCGCAGGAGGGACATTATGAGGTTGCCCGAGGAATTGGGATGGGGGGTGAGTGAGAGGGCGCTTTGTTGGGTGGATTAGGGAGAGTGAGAGGTTGATGGGATGAGATGAGATGCAGCGGTGGATGAGGTCACTGCACGCATCTAACTGATATCAATTAATTTTTTCCCCACGCGACGCGACTGGACTTAATCAGTATCCAACGCGGGGATCGTGTACCACAATCCATCATCGCCGAAACTTATGAAGAGGTTAAGAATTGATGGTCACGAGCTGGCGCTGGCCTTTTTTATGGTTCTTTTTTATTTCATTCACTCTCAGATACGGGTTGGCTATGCTAACTTGAATGGTTGACGTGACTAAAGACCACTAAATATGAGCATCTGACAAGACCCTGCCAACTTCCTTGCCTCAGCTAATAGAGCACCAACATCTCATCGACTCAAAGTCTGTGATCCCGCGCCGATCCCCGCCATCCCTCAAGTCAGACAATGTTCTTCTGAAGCCACTCCTTCCACTGATCAAGCGTCCAGCCGGAGCTGATCTCGTTGTTCGGGTACCCGTCAAACAGCACCGTAGGGCTGACGTGCACGCCCGTCAACCGCGCGAGCTTGATGAGCACCTTGAAGTCGTTGGTCACGCCGTTGCCGACGTTGAGCGCGCCCTCGGCGTCGGGCTTGTCCGAGACGACGAGCAGGTCCAGCACCGCCTTTTCGTCGACGCCCACCGAGCCCGCGAGCTTGGCGAGGCGCTTGTACGTCTCGTTGCGCGGCTCGTTGACGACGTTGGCGTCAAAGTAGTCCTTTTGCGCCTTGAAGAGGGCGTCGCTGTACGCCCAGAACTTGGCGGGCGCAACTTTGACGACGGCCACGGCGGACTCGTGGACGAGGGTGCTCGAGGGGTGCCAGGGCTGGACCTGCTGGCGGAAGATGACCTCGAGGTTGGCGGCCCAGGTCGGGTTGGCGCGGATGGCGGGCACGACGGCGTTGTAAAAGGTGTTGAACTGCTTGGCTGAGTAGGGGCAGACGTAGTCGAGGTAGAGCTCGATGGTGTGCGGCTGCGAGGGGACACCGTCGGTGGAGGGCTTGGGTTCCGCTCCAAAGGTGAGCTTGTGAGCTGCGAATTTGGGTGGTACGGCCATTGTTGGTGATGTGTAGCGGAAACGAGATGTGATGGCGGTGCTTAATTTACGTTGGAGGTGGGCAGTGTTTCTGCTGGTGAGTACTATCGTCGGATTTGAGGATGAGATGGGTGAGAATAGAGACGACGCAAAGATTGGGCGTCGAGTCAGGTTTTAATAAGACATTCGAGGGGAGCTTCATGGAGCTTTGTCTGGAGGTTCTGCGTTGCAAGTGGCCCAGCAGCAGTATCCTTACCTTACCTCAGAGAGCGAGGGGTGACGAAAGGTCCCCATTAGAGCCGGCGGCGGGGGCGGGGTAGCTTCCGGGTGTTTGATAGAGCTCCTTGTCCACAGATTCGCTGCCAATCGGTGAGGTTTTGCAATCATGATGCAAGCGCACGAAAAGCTTTGCTGACTGAGCAACCTCAAAACTCACCATTAGCATCACGCAATTCTAGAGATATCATGCGCTATCTTTCTGCGCCTCTTGGGCCTCGGCCAGGCTAGTTTCTCTAGTCCTCCAAAATTGATGATTTGGAATATTCAGCTACGGCTCCGAGCTGCCTTTCGGAGTATAGACTGGTCCCCTTTAACACCAAGTACCGAACTCCGGGACTACCGGCCGGGCCCCTGCTGTCGGGTGTCCCACCGTGTGGCCCCGAACAATCTTGACAAGTTCGACCTCGGGGTCGGCTTCACTTGACGCCTAGTCATATACAACGGAGCAACTCAACAAGCCGACTTTGACATTGACACGGCCCTTCGTTTATACTCTCGTCAACGGAACTACGATACTCTCATGATACAGTATTCTTGGCCACGATGCCCCGCGCAAACTCGCCAAACGTTATGTGCTGCTCAATGTCCACCTCCTCGCCGAGGTTTGGCTGAGTGAAGACGGCCAACGTGTTACGTGCAACGCGTCCGTCGCTCACCGCTGCCTTGACCCCCCTCACGAAGTGCGGCACTGCCTTGAATTTACCGCCCGTAATACGCTCTAGAGCTTCGCCAGTCTGGAAAGCGATACAATCCCGCGGTATCTTGACCTGTACCGTCTCTCCGCTCCGCGATTCAATGTACAGCCCTGCCGACGGATCGGGAGACGCTTCCAGCTCTGCCAGAGGTGGTAGGCTTGCCGAAGCGTTATTCGTGGCTTCAGGTACCGCGGTAGAAGGTTCCTTCTCGTCGATGAACATGGCAGACGTTAGGCCAGTTAGACATCTACCGAGTGGGTTAGCACTAGCAACTCCAACGCTGAGAGTGGCACTTACCCATGATCTTTGTGTCTCGAGCACCTAGTTCTGTTAGTAAACGTCTCAAGGCGGGTCACACCTCAACGGCTTACCAGTCGTCGTCTGCTGCACCAATCTTGGCAAGAGCTTCTTTCGTCTGTGGATAATAGTGCAGGAGGCGCGCTTTGGTCGTGTTCGATGTACTAACGACATGTTCAAGATACCCTTTGGAATATCCTGGGATCTCGGACTCGGCAAATCTGTCGCACGCTCGGGCTACTAAGACGGCTGTATCGATGATGACTCGGCAAAGACTCTCCAGGCTTGGCTTGAATCCAGGGAGGACGTCCTGTGAAGGCCAAATATTAGGCGAGAGGTACTCGGGAAAGTTGTTCTGGTTGAATTCGGTTGTCGGCTTGGCACAGTCGAGAGTTGCATCAACATAGAATGCGCAGTTGGCATAGTATGAGCCCTTGAATGTGTCAACTCGGCCATTCTTCAGTGTCTCTTTACCCAGTGACCAGCCCGTCAGGTATTTGGCCTTCTCATTCTCAAGCTTGACTGCTCATATGTAAGCAGGGGTGGGCAGATGGGCAGCAATTTGTATCGTACCCAGCTCCTCTTCAGGGAGGTTGCCCAAGTAGGATGCATAAGATAAGGTCTGATGCCTCAAATGAGTAAATTCAGGCGGCACGTCCTTAACCACGAGGATTCCCAGAGATTCGGGCCCAAAGGCCTCCTTCAGGGTCTCGAAGGGAATATTGCCTATGATGTGAATTTCACATGTAAGCTGCCGTCCGGTCCACTCCACGATCCTGCTCTGTGGAACTCACCCTCCTTAAGGTCGTTGAGAGACACAACAACCGGTTGTGCGATCTGAACCATGGTGTTTATCTGGGTTGTAGAAGTTTAAAAAGGTAGCAACGAATGAAACGAGAAGGAATCTAGTCAGATCGTAGGCTCATCGACAAGCTTCCGTCCGCGATACCACCTGCCGGGTCGGTACCTACATAAAAGGTGGGGGAGGGGCACAGATAGCTCCTTATGTAATCATAACGTCTAAACGTCCCCTCGAACTCTACTCCGTACTCATCACCATTTCCACATCTCCAGAGCTCCAGCACGCTCCTACGTCGCCAGAAAAGCCCACCGGTTATCGCCGAAAACCGCAACAAAGATAACGCGATTTCACCTTCCCTATCGAGCTTCGCGAGCGAGGGGGGAACACGAAACACGGGGGATACAACGCGAGATGGTCAAGCCCCTGTCCTTCAAGGGCGACAAGAAGCCCAAGAAGAGAAAGCGCGCGGAAGCCGAGGCGCAGGACCGCGACGCACAGGGCGGGGAGGTCACTCGCACCGGCGGGGCTTCCGCGTCGACGGCGAATGCGGACGATGACGACGATAGCTGGGTGTCTGCCGATGCCGTGACGGATGTTGTCGGACCCGTCATGTTCGTCTTGCCGACGGAACCCCCTACTGCCTTGGCGTGCGATGCCGTGGGCAAGACATTTACGCTTGGAATCGAGAATATCGTCGATGGCAACCCGTCCACGGCTGAGCCGCACGACGTGCGACAAGTGTGGGTTGCGAACAGGATCACAGGGACGGAGCAATTCAGATTCAAGGGCCACCATGGGCAGTAAGTGCTGGCTACAGAATGTTATTGATGAGAGCCATGTGCTAACTTGCCACAGATATCTTGGATGCGACAAGAATGGCGTATTATCAGCGACATCGGCGGCTGTCTCGCCACTAGAATCTTTCAATGTCATTGCAACGGCGGATACTCCTGGCACATTCCAACTCCAGACACTACGCGATACCTTCCTCTCCGTCAAGCCACCGAAACCCAACGTCACTACTTCAGATGTCAGGGGCGACGAAGAGTCCATCACGTTCAACACCACATGGCGTATCAGGATGCAGGCGAGATTCAAGCCGCGGCTCAAGGCGAATAAGGAAGAAAAGGCAAAGGAAAAGATTAGTCGCAAGGAGCTCGAACAAGCGGTGGGACGTAGGCTCGAGGACGACGAAGTCAGGAAGTTGAAGAGGGCGAGAAGGGAGGGCGACTACCACGAGCAATTATTGATGTTGAAGGTCAAGGGGAAGCACGACAAGTACGGCTAAAAGGGAGGACGGTTTTGTTTGGCACCACGAAAAAGGGAGGAGACGATGATACCCAGACGCAATGAGCAGCATAGCCGTGAAACATCTCACTTTCGTTCTGAAGTTTTTCAAACTTTTGCTTTCTGTTTTCTGACCTATGTAGGCCTCCACGCCTTAATGTTACCGTCCTCTCCAGCAGTGAAGACGACTTGTTCGTCATCATAGAAACAGAACGACCGAATGATCTCTTCGCCGTGGCCTCCCGGCAGACCGACGCTGTTCGCCCTGTCGAAACCCCAGCTGCCTTCGGCTGTGCGGGATAGGTGCACCAACTCGAATACTTGACGGCTATTTCTCTTGTTAGTCACGCTCCCAAGCATAAGGCGTAAGTCGCAAGCGAAGAAAACATACTCTTGTGAGCCGGCACCGACTATAGCACCGCTGCCGTCAACCTTGGTTGTCATGTTGGCAATATACTGGCAACCCAGCGTCTCTCTCGCGTCGCCAAAGTCGACCAGAGCCGCGCCAGAGCCGCAATCCTCGGCGACGCTGTACACGGCCAGCTTCTCATCGTGTGTCAGCACATAGACCTCGGTATTGCTGAGGAAGGAGGCGTGGTGGACAGAGCCCTGGTTCAACGTCTGGACGACGACCTCGTCTTCGTCGGAGATGCGTGTGTCGTAGACATTGACGAGGCCGTCGGTCGATCCCGAGAGGAGGATGTGCGATTCCGAAGGGTGGAAGCGGAGTTCTGTGACGTCGTCACTGTGGACTTCGTCGTACTGGAGTCTCTGCTTCGGGCCGGCTCTGATGTCCCTATAGAAGGTGTCAGGGGTCCCGAATAATCGAGCAGTGTGTTGTCGTGACCCAAGGAATACTTACCAGAGTAGCACGGATGCCATGTGGTTTTGAAACTCCGTACCTAGTGCTATCGTGTTGCTTCTAGGGTCACAAGCCATAGAAAGAATGGGTGATTGTGTAGCTGACCGTCGTATTAGTGGGCTTCATCGGGTATTTCATTCCTTCTCAAAGTAAGAAAACATACCTGCGAAATGAGCGACTTGCGGCTTGGACGCTTCCCTCATATCCCAGACTGAGACTTCTCCGTTTTCTCCCGCCGTGCAGACAACAGAGTTTTGCCAGTCAAAGGTCTTGAGGCATGTCAGGTTGCCATGGTTGGTCTGGTATGACTTGATCGGGCCCTGGCCCACTCGTGAGGGATCGAAGAGGCTGAGTTTCTGATCTGATGAGATGGCAGACAGACCAGCGCTGAGTCGCTGGATATCGAGAACATAGACATCGCCAAATCGATAACCGTCAACGCAAGAGAGGTTGTACATCTTAATAGCCTGTTGACCTGCTGTGCTTGGCTTATATGAGCATGGACCCTTGACCAAAAAATGAGATTTGCAACTACTTACTGAGCGTTGAATTTACACGTTCCAAAAAGCTCAAAAATTCTTCTCGCTTCTATGATCTTGGAGAACCCGAAGATTCCTGCTCGTCTTCTCACTTCTACCAGGCTGAGATACCGAAAGTTGGCAGATCACAAAATTCGAAGAAACGTCAGTAAGAGCCGCCTGTGAGCGAGCGAGGAGGACTAGACAGTGAAGAAGCGTTTTCATGCAAAGCCCCGCATTATGCGAGTATATGGTATCTTTGACTAGCGCCCCTTTGCAGTGGTGTTGCGTACCTGGCGTCCGGCTAAGTTAGTGACCAATCATATCTCACGCAGTGGACTATCCCTGTTCATTTGGAGCTTCCAATTCCATCTACGTGGACCTAAAGCCAGGACAGCTGTTCTGAAAGCATCAAGCTGCGCAACTGCTGGGAACACCAACCAACACTCTCCCGACACCGCATATCTGCGAATTATAACATGTCGCGGAACTTTGCGCTCGAATTTGGCACATAATTACCGTTCAATATGAGGCGTTCTTTGCTCTGGCTAGGCCGTAAGTCGAAAGTCACTGCACTCAAACCGCTGATCCGAAGCTGACATATCCTCAAGTGCTATTGCAGGCAGCCGCTGTATTCTGTGTCGACGAGCAAAAGGTCTTGAACGAAGGGAAGCATGCGACAATACAAACGGATGTTATCCCGGAACACCACACCCCACCTCCGAGGCAGCCCGGTATGTACAATGATCGCGATGGTGGGGGGAATTATGGTTCATGGAGCTGACTTCAAACAGGAGCGGACTTGGTCGAACTCGCCATCGAACAACTGATCAAGCTTCCACCCCGAACCTATCCGAGGCGTGAACGTCGCTACACTGTCGTCTATGCTGTGCTCCGATATGCCCTCAAAGTTGTGCCTAGCCTAAAGGCCGCGCCTGTTCCCGGCAGCCACCAGGCACAGGAGACCAAGGTCACAGGTCCGCTGTTGGAGGCTGTGAAGCTATTGGAACAGTCTGCTTTGCAAAATAACACGGACGCGCTCTATCTGCTCGCCGAGATGAACTTCTACGGCAACTACACCTACCCGAGAGACCTCAAGGTCGCCTTCGATCACTACCATACCCTTGCGACGGTCCACGGAAACCGCACGGCGCAGTACATGATTGGCCTTTACTATGCAACTGGCATTGGCCATGTTGTTCCCCCCGATCAGGCAAAGGCTTTGCTCTATTACACTTTTGCAGCGATGCAAGGCGACACCCGCGCGGAAATGGCTATCGGTTACCGTCACCACAGCGGCATTGCGACGCCGAAGAACTGCGAAGCTGCGAGCAAGTACTATAAGAGAGTTGCGGACAAGGCAATGGACTGGTACCGCTCGGGTCCACCCGGCGGCATGGCTTGGGTGGTGGAGTCGTATCGTATCGCTGATGAGCTTGGCGGAGTCTACGGTGAGGGTGCTAGCGCTTCGAGTGCTGGTATGAACGCTATCAAAGTGAGCCCCAACTCCGACGCCAATGCCGCCATAGACGACGTGATTGAGTATCTTGATCTCATGTCCCAAAAAGGCGACGCCAAAGCATCCTACAACCTTGGACGGATTTACTACGAGGGGCAGAGAGGTCTCGACCGGGATCTTGACCTTGCTCGCAAGTACTTCTTTACCGTGGCGAAACGGTACTGGCGTAAGGACGGCCGTATCATTGAAAACCACAAGCAGGGCATCGAAAAGACGGCGAGTAAGGCGGCTGGCTTTATTGGCCGCATGTATCTGCGTGGTGATGGTGTCGACCAAAGCTTTGATCAAGCAAAGAGATGGTTCGAGCGTGGAATCTCTCACGGCGATGCTCAATCTCAGCATGGGCTCGGTCTCATGATGCTTTACGGGTACGGGACGCCAAAGAATGTTGCCATGGCCACCGACCTCTTTAAGGCAGCGGCGGAACAGGACTACGCTCCATCTCAGATCGAATTGGGCGTGCTCTACCTGGACCAGGGCGGAGCAGAGGACGTCCGTATTGCAAACAACTACTTCGAGCTTGCCGCTAGATACGGCCAAATCGAGGCCCACTACTATCTCGCCGAGATGGTTTACAACGGCGTGGGCCGCGACAAGACGTGCGCGATGGCGTTGGGCTACTACAAAAACGTTGCCGAAAAGGCCGAGCCGCTTGTTTCCTCGTGGGCCGAGGCGAACCAGGCCTACTACTACGGTGACGAAGAGCTCGCTTTCTTGGAATACGTCATGGCAGCAGAGCAAGGATATGAGCGCGCGCAGAACAACGTCGCTTTCATTCTTGACCCTGTCCAGTCCAGACTTCCGCTGCCTGACTGGCTGCCGCTTCCCGAGTGGTTTGGTCTCCAGCAACACACCCGACCCAACCTGCTCAACAACCCTAGACTCGCCCTCATGTACTGGACAAGGTCATCCAGACAGTCGAACGTAGACTCCCAAGTCAAGATGGGCGATTACTACTTCCATGGAATTGGTTCCGAGCCGGACGTGAACAAGGCCGTTCAGTGTTATACGGGCGCCTCGGATTACTCCCAGAGTGCCCAGGCTCTCTGGAACCTTGGCTGGATGCACGAAAATGGCATTGGTCTGACCCAAGACTTCCACTTGGCCAAGAGATATTATGATCAAGCACTTGAGGTCAATGAGGAGGCTTATCTTCCCGTCACCCTGAGTTTACTGAAACTCCGCCTCCGAAGCGCATGGAACACGTTCACTCACGGCCCGATCCACTCGATTCAAGACGATCCTAGTAAGTTGCCACGGCTCGTCCTCTATGATACGCCCCAGCTAACCAAAAGTTTAGAACCAAAGAAGGACTGGTCACTCAGCGAGTGGATCGCCAACTTCCTGCAGGATGATCAGCTGTTCTATGACGACCCGTACTACGAAGACATCTTTGATGACACGATCGGCGGCACAGGCCCAGACGGTGTGCCGCTGGAGGACGACGGCATCGCCGAGAGCCTCATCATCGTCTTCCTCGCTCTATCCCTGGTGCTTCTTCTCTACTACAGGCAGCAGAGGCAGCAGCAGCATCGAAGAGAGGAGGAGGCTCAGAGACGTCAACAGCAGGGGCAACAGGGTCAACCTGCCGCGGCGCAACAGCAAGACCAGGGCCTTTTCCCTCCACCTGGTAACCCGGATTGGAACAACTGGGTCGCTGGTGGTATTGGACATTGACACGTTTGTATGAATACGGATGAAAGATGTAGCTGTTGGAGATGGTTGTGAGATGGGGCTGCAAGGGTCAGTTGGGGAGGACGATTAGAGCATATTCAGCGCCGGCGTTTGGGAATGTCCAGGGAAAAGGACATATTTCCTCGAGACTACGTTACAATTCATGAAGTTATTCGATACATTTGCTTGTCTCCTGGCTTAGGCATTGGTGTATGAGTGAAGAAACGCCAACCTACAAAACCACTTGTTAATTCCTTACTTCTATACACTCCTCACGCTACAAGCATTATCCAACCTTTTTCTCTCGGCTCAGCACTATAGAACTCTGTTTTCTGTATTAGGTCATGTGTATCGAAACGCTTTCTTTGGGGGCACGGTTTATCACGTAGCATGGCAGAATGAGTACACTTGAAGGCAGGAACGTAGTAAGACTTGCTTTGTGGTGCGAGAGCGTGCGAGTTGAGTCATGAATAACCTCTGAGAACCTATTCTCTTGTGGCTTAGCGGTGCACATCGTTTACTAGGCTATCATAGAGGGCGACGATGAGTTGGTGAGGACCATGTTCAGGGTTCTCTGGGGGCGATAGGTAGGTGATAATGGTTAATATGAACCCCAGCTAAACTTTCTGGAAAGCATCCTTCTCCCCTCCCTAGCTGGATGATATCTTGTGCTACTTTAGTGGTGATATTCGCAACCAAATTCCGGTTTGATACAGGATCCATCGGCATGGAGTTTGAGAGAGAGGCAGAAAAGCCTGAAGAGCTCACCTCTCACTGCCCGCCTGTTGGTGGAGCGCGATGGAGTGTAGCAAGTCTCTTCGCGGACAGCGGTGTCTGAGCCGGGGAGGTGCCGCACTGCCGTCGATCATTGCAGGTCGATCCGGAGGATCAGATCATCGCCGAATCCACATCTCAGTTGCGTGTTGGTGGGAACCACCTGTCAAATCACACAGATATATCCGTTACCCGCCCGGTTATCCACTGATGTATACAGTGTTGTCCGTATTCAACTACAAGTGGGCACCTTTTGCGGACTGCTTGTATGGTGCTCTTGTGTTGGAGTGTTGTGTCTTCTCGGTTATGAGTGTTATCCATGGCGAATAGTATTCTGCTTGAGTACTCTTCTCGAGTGAGCTATCCTTACTCACATGCCGCTACGATATTGCCTACTCTTACAGAATAGACTACACAAAATACCTACAGTGAGAATCGATGCCCCGACGCAAGGCTACAGGCATGTTGCATCGTGGGGGCGGGGGTCCCCTCCTCATCCCTACGGACTCGCGGGATGATGGTCCCGCTGACAGTAAGCCGAGTATTTGCAATTTTTGGGGGACTTGGACGATGCATATTGCAAGAGAGCCGCTGTGTCACCGGCAAATATACTAAAAATACGGTTCACCCATGCCAGCCACAGCCTGTTGCCATGTCTGTGGAACTCGAGGCAAACGCCAGACGAAATCATGATAGCGTCGCCTATGAAACGTTTTGGCCTTTGGCTTTCCGTGTAATGGGGGATTCCTTCTCGATGGAACTAGGGCAAGTGCCAAAAGGCTTGAATGGTCATGCTCTGTACCTTACAGAGAGGCCAGGCTAGAGTGTTGGCGTGGTTGCGTAACAGCTCGCGGCAGCATTATATGTGAGAAGTGTGACAAGTCGCGGGTTGTTGAGGCGCAGTGGTTCTCTCTATACGAATCTAGGCCACATATTCAAGAGCAAACTTGGCTCTCTCTCCTGACAGTCACTCAGACGAGGTACTCGATTTTGTACCACATGAGCTCGTCGGATGTTGTGGTATTATGTGAAGGAGGTAGGTTCATCGCCGCAAGACCTGGATATTTGCAGGATTGCTTGACTGCGAATTACAACAAAGATTCCAGGCAAGCGCCATGGCGTCTAGAGTTAAAAGCGGCAGTTCCCATATGATGGTAAGTGTGCCGGTATGAGACTTCCCATACCAGTGGTTTCAACTTGCAGCAATAGACTTAGCACGAGGGGTGCGGACAACATATGCCAGAGACACCAGACTCCCCGATGCCGACTTTCTCGTTCAGGTGTGACTACATATGCCAATGCCCGGGAAAGGTTCCAGAAGGTCGAGTTCGGACCGTTTTTCAATCCTTCTCTTTCTTTCTTTCTTTCTCTCTCATCGAAGCCTGCCAGTGCGCTCGAGTAATATCCCGTAGGGCGGAAACTGGGTTCCACGAGACTGTGCGGGCATTTGCTTTCGTGCAGGTAGGTAGGTAGGCCGGAAAGCTGATTCGTATACATCTGCATGTAAGATTGCTGAAATGGTGCTTGCAGACGAGACAGCATCCCTCATGTCTCAGAAGTCTCGTTGGGGGCTGTTTCATTTCCACCAGGAAAAGTCGGCTTTTTGATTGCTGCTTGGACTGAATTTGCGATCGAAAGCTGAAGCTGCCTTGTCAGCTTTGGTGAAATATGAGCTGAAGGAACAGCTGTGCCGCGCAGGACCTCCGTATAAACACGGGGTTGTGTAGTAGATGCTTACGGAGCTCTATGCTCGAAGCTCTGTGGGGGCTGTATGCTGTAAGCTGCTAGCCAGCCTAGCCCTTCTCCTACAAAATGTCCTACTACTAGTGCTTGGAGGTGTCGTTAGGGCTTGGGTGAAGAAACAATCTCAGCTGTCAATGAGGCTTCCATCCGTCCTATAATTTGGGATGGTATACGTCTACCAAAGTTGGCAGGGCCAGCAAAGAAGACAATTGCCGGTGTGATGCATAACCGACCTCGAGGCGAGAGGCACGTACTCCGTAAGCAGCATGACTTGAAAGAATCACCACAAACTGAGGTCGAGGAAAGTGGTGGAGGTGCGGAAAGAGCTGTGCCGCACGGCGGCATGGTTATGGGGTGAGGTTGCGAGGGCGTCGTCGGCGTCTGAAGTCCGCGGAGGGCGGGACTCTCTGAGTGGACAGAGTCTAAAGACTGGAGCCGAACCGCGGCTGAAAGCAGCGAACATTGTAGGTAGGTATGCAAGTCTGGGGTAGGTACGCCTCAGTAGATAGACTGTTGAATCTTTGCTAGGAATTTAGAGGTCGGCAAGCGAAACTGGCTAGCTATCCGGGGGTGCTTGGCTGGTCTTGGTTTGCGTGTACTGTAAGTTGTATTCAGGAATGGATGATGAGGACTCGCGGTAAATGTGCAGATGCAAGTTGGCTAGCGCCAGTGCCGCCCATTGCCAATGGCGTCCATCGAACTTCCATTGCCTACGGTCCTACGGATACCTCCACCTAAGGTAAGCACGGAAGGTAATATTCGGAGGTATCTGGTAGGTAGAAAAGCAGTCCGCTGGGCGGTACGAACTACGAGCCAAAGACCGCACCTGGAAATTTGCGATAAGGTACTCCGTACATACGGATACGTCCCCGATTCGTGTTAGGGCTGGCGGAGTTTCCCCGCAATTTGTCTGCGCGAACTGAGGTGATCTTTTGTTTCCTTGTCCGCCACCCCTGCCCGGCTTTTGTCGGATGGGCTTGTGGAGAGATCACACTGTGTCATTATCAGGAATCCCGCGAGCTTAGGCTGGTGGTCTGATTGGAAAGCGGTCAAGCTTTACAGTGTGTACGAAGTTTGCCTTTGATTTTCGATGGAGTGAGATGACCCCGGATTAAGCTAACACTGTGTGCCGACACCAACGGCCTTTGCATTCCACACATACACACACACACACATCTCTGGAAACGTAGACACGCGATACCTGTCGAGGACAAGGCTCGGAGTCATTAGAGAAGCGACCGCCGCCACTATAAGCTACAGGCTTCTGCATTGCGTTCTGGACAATTTGTGTTATCGTTGTCGTCATTTACTATGGGTTTCCTCATCACCGCGATGCAACAGACAGGAGGGTACGACGGAGACTGAAGCATCGTCTCTGAACATCATCTGCCTTGTCAGACTCAGCTGGGGGTAAGACTGGTCACGGCCGGCTGCGCGGCATCGAATGGGGAACCCTTTTTCCCACCGCTTACACGAGGTACAAGGTAAGGTATGTATGTAGGTCGCAAGCAAGCAGGCACTCGTGGCACCGTCGCATAGCTGAGAAGCCAGGGCAAGTCACTGCGGCAGGGAGGAAATATGATGACTGCGCGCTGTGCCCGCCCGTCCTCCAGCCCATGAGAGTGACGGTCACAAAGCGGAATGGGCTGCCAGGGCTGTCAAGTGGTCAGTCAGATATCACTGTTGTTCGTACGGATACCAAAGTGAGAGAAAGATGGTACTACGTACGAGTGCCCAAACCCAGCAGCGTGCTTGGTGCACCAGAACAACAGCCCTCCAGCCAAGACAGCCGTCCAAGATGCAGGGGATGCTGAGTCAAGGCAATGTAGGCTGAATGCATGTGCGGCCTGCACGATACAGCACAGGTGCGAAGCTCAAGCAGGAAGCCAAGTTGCCGGATACCAATGGAAGTTGTCGGTAGGTATCCGTACTCGAAGAGACGATGGACGGGTAGCACAGTGCGTGGACAGACGCCCGGGTCCAGTCAAAGTCCGTCAGCCCGTCGTCGCCTGCAGCGTGTTTGCCTGGCTGGGCTAGTGTCATGCAGAGTCGCCTTTGTTTTCCATTGAGAGACTTGAACCCAAGACCCCGATCCCAAGGACGAGGAAGGGAAGTACCTGGCTAGTAGGTGGTCACGCAGTCAAGGGAGGCAGGAGGGAAGCAGGCGCCTGAGGGAACGGTACAGCGACATACCCGTGGCCCCGTATACTTGTGATTCGCTACACCTCATCAGTACCAAGTGGTATAAGTCTCTGAGGTGAAGTATTGGTAGGAAGCTGAACCAGACGGTAGGTAGACTTTTGCTGCGTTCCCCTCGCTCGGGACACCCATGGAACCAGTCACATCAGACCAAGACATACCAGCCCTCCACTGGCACTGACTGCTGCAGGCTCAAACTGTACACGCAGCCCTAGAGATGCTTCAAAGGTCTGTGTGTCGTCCTGTCGTCCCTGAACCTTTGGGAAGTTGAGTTTTCTCCAGACCCCAATTCCAGGGAAACCAGGGGAGGAATGGTCAGACATCCGACAAGAGTTTCCATTGGACACCCCGAACGAAGGTTTTTGGCTTAGCCTGGCTTTCCTAGCAGGTTTTCCAGGAACATGTTTGTGTGTGAATGTGTATACGCAAGCGGCCGTGCCGAGAAAGACGTTCATCCTGCCGGTCAAGGTTGAGTTGAGTTCCGTGGTTCCTCATAATCAGTCGCACTCGTACCTAGTTCCTCCAGAATCCAGCGTCCCCCGCAAATAAGGGGAAACCTAGCGCCAAACCATGGCGAATTCCAGTAAGGTGAGTTGATGGCTGACTACCTTTGACGAGAGGTAGGTATGCATCAGTCTAGTCGCGTGTGTGACACCTCAGTACTCTCAGCTACCTCATCTGTACATCAGCTACTACGTACTGATTCAAAGCTGTGGAAAGCTCACGAGGCTGGACTGTCAAGACCCCACAACTTTAGAGATAGTTGCTCCTACCTGACAGTATTATAGAATAAGACGACCAACATTGAAAGCTGATGAATCTCAGTGAGGTACAAAGAGCGTATTCGTACGGCCTGTTCGTACGGACTACCTAGGCACGTACAATGCCCCCCGTCCAATTTCATATTCCATATTCCATCCCCCGCCTTTTATTTTCTGGCGCCAAGGGGGAACAAGAGTAAAGACGCCATCGCCAGATGCGGTATAGCCTTGGGAAAGGGGTATGTGACTGGCGAGTTGAGCACGGCCGGATGCACCACTCATCCTCAAAGGAGCCAATTAAAGCCGCAGCCACCGGGCTGGGGCCCTTCGCAAAAGCAGCAAAACCCAGCACAAGACCAGAAGGAAGACAGACACAGTTACCCGTTCCCAAGAATTCGCTAGTCAACTCATACTGTGGTATCCGTAGACGAGGGGGGGAGAGAGAGAGTCTTTGGGAGAGCCCCTCAAAAAACTGCGCTGATCCACGGTGCCACGGGTCCCTCGTCCTTCCCCCCCTCGTCCCTGCAGCAGCTGATGGGTGGGTGAGCAGTGAGGTGGATGTGGCAGCGTTCAATCTTGTTGGTTGCGTCGAGGCTTCACAGTGTTTGATTATGAGTCCGTCCAGCTTATACTGTCTTTTTTTCTGCCCCGTCCCTCGCAAGTTGAAGTCTCTGTTGCCGCGTCTCTAGTCCATGTCACCTTTTACTACCTTACCTTACTTGGCTTCTTCCGGGCTGATAGGTACTTAGTATTGGCTGGGGGCGGGGGTGAAAGAAAGCTGAGGTAAGCCTCGAGGTGAAAGGGGATTTGGTATGTATGGAGTACGGAGGAGTACTCTTTGGGAGGAAGGAAAGTCTTCTCTCTGTCCAGCGTCTCCTGCTCGTCTGCCCTCCATCTCCACATTTCCCCTTCCCCTCGGCCTCTCTAACTGGCTCATATCCCCCCCGCCAAAGTTCCACACACCCCAGACTCGCGCTGTTCACAGTGTTCTCTGTGCCCCAGGCCCCCCCCC
>JFFI01001545.1:0-26709 GCA_001563125.1 Colletotrichum salicis
TTACCACTAGTGAAGCAACCCAGGGCGGGAAAAGTAGATGTGGCTTACGGAAGATCGAAAGAAAGCCACTTGGGCGGGCGATGGATGCCATCATCCCAAGTCTGTGCAAGCCCGTGCTTCATTAAAGGGTTGGGGGTTCGTTTCTTCAAATGGCCTTCTTGGCTCTGTAGCCTTTGTACAATGGAAACGCGAAACTTGCCATGTTGTGGTGGTTTTTGTGCGACGTTGGAGAGACGAAAGCCGAATTTTGAAAACAGCTCCAATGATTTTGCGGTACTTCGGGTCCAGGGAGAGAGATGAGCCACAGGACCTACAAGAGAGTGACAAGAAAGAAGGCTCCACGACGGAAAAAAAAAAGTCACTGTTTGCCAGTCCACATTCATCTCATCTATGACGACAGCTGAGGCGGCCAAGTTCAATTTGAATTGATAGACCAGGGTTTGTTGTTGTTGAGATGAACTACCTACAGTAGCTCCGGATACCCTTGTCGAAACAAAGTCTGTCCTGCGGTCTAGAAAAGAGATCGATTGTGACGGAAAAGGGTTTTACGTATCCGTGACATTTCTCCCCGGTCTTGAGAGAATGAGAGGCGGACGAATGAGATCAAAAGTACTTCCGTCCGGATGTAGTACGAGTCCCCGGCGCTGGTATGGAAGAGGAAAAGAGGCAGAGAGCTGTGCGTGAGGTTGAGGTTGAGGTGTGAGCGAGTGTGAGTGTGAGAGTGTGAGTGAGAGCGTGAGGTTCGAGAATGCCGAGCCATCATCGTCATCGGGCAGGCCCTCGTGTGGGGCCGTGCCTCGCTGATCACCCGGGAAGAAACACCACCAGCAGCCTCTCACGCCTCTGTAATACAAATCACCTCAGTCGCCAAGCGAGGTCGGTCGACATGGGGGGGTCCCCTTCGCAGACGGGGTGGGTTGCAGCGCAGCCAACCATGAAAGCTCTCTCGAATGCACCTTTCTGTTTACCTTCCCAGCCAGTATAAGGTGAGTTCTGCGAGTTTCCGGGCTTGAGGCTCATTCATCTGGGTCTGATGGACGGTCGCAGGGCGGCTGGTCCAATGTGCACCAGGATCTTACCTTCTTTGCATGAAGGTTACCTGTTTTATTTCCTGTCCTGTAAACCACCTCTCGGGGAGAAACGAGACGAATACCTTCCAGGACCCTTTCCGCAGCCACAGAAAGACAAGACGAGACGATTCGGCACTTGTCGGTGAGGCGGAAGCGAGTGCGAGAAGATCAGACACGGGACGCTCTTCGGGTTACTTTGTGCGACGAAAGGAGACAATCGGTCGTCTCTTAGGGCTCGTATACACATACCTCAGTGTCTTGAAATCCGAAAGCCAAAGTTTGTTGTTGATACGGCAGAAGCCCTCCCGGAGCGAATCCCGAGGTTCCCCGCCCGCTTTCCTCATGAGGGACAGGTTTGCCGTCCAATAATCGGGAAATCGGACTTTCAGCTTGCATGGCATTTTCATGGCTTGCGAAACTAGATCAGAAAGGGAGTACAAAGGAACAGTCTGGGTGAAGAGATAAATCCTTGAAACGTGCCCTGTCCGGGTGCAGGGGAGCCGCTGCAGGCTATCCGGAGGTATGTCCGGCTCGGAGCCGGTGTGTGTTGATGGGCTCCAAAAAAGCACGTAACATGGCACACAACGGTAACACCTTCTGTTAGTGAATTATCTCTCATTTTGCTCAGAGCTTCCTTCTCTGACGACATACAGTAGGGGCCCACTGAGACCTACCAATTACCATGGGATGTGAAATGTCTCGGTACCGTGACGGGCAGCTGGGTTTCCTGTCATACCGTTCTGTTTTCCTCACTCGCATGATGCACCGTACATATGCTCCTCTGACCTTTACTTAACCTCTTCACACTGCATGTATCCACATCGCGTGCGCGTGTGTTCCCTCATGCATCATTATTTATAGCCCTGTGATGTTATCCTCCCAGGTGTGACAGTAGGTAGGTAAAGATCCAATCGGCTCGCTGAGGCTTCTTGGCCCTCACTGTGTTCAATACTGGCGCCAGGCCCTGCAACATTGGTTTTGCTTCTTTCGTGATAGAGAAACGACGTGATATTCGTGGCGTTGCAGTTAGATGTAGATTCTGCGAAAGCCAGCCCCCAGCCGTTTCCAAAACGAATGGGAAAAGCACTTCGCCAAGCGAGTGACAGGCTGAGTAGGTAGGTAAAATGTACTGCCGTTGAGCAATTGTTGGCCACGATTCCCACAAGGCCGATTCGCTTCATGGACTCGGGAGAAGCCTGCTCCAATTCTCTACCGAGCCGACGGCCGGTTTCCCGAGGCCTGTGGACCTGGTATCTGTCACTTAGAATGGAATCTGCAAGGTGATTTCAAATCATGGAGAATCAAGGAAGACCCTCCCGTGCCTCCCAAAAATTGTACGGGGATCGAAGTAATCGAGTCATCTGCATTGGTCGAGAAAGTCCATCAGATCGATCTCACGTCCAGGCTGAGCCAAGCTCGGGGACAGCAAGCCATTTGTCTCACATTCTTTTTCTTTAGCTTCAACGGTCGCGCCCTCTCCACGCATCGAGGTTCGTGAAGACGCTTCAAGACTAAGTGGAGACACGGTTCTTTTCGGAGTTTTGCCTTTGGCGGGAACAAATTGTTACGGGATATGCCTCTTGTGAATAAAAGTGTAGCTATATGAACTCGCCGTGCTTGAGCTATTGTGCAACATCATAAAGCCTACGAGTCGGGCTTCTCAAGCTTCAAGGCACAGGGTTGAGGAGCATAGCAGAACCACCTACGAAAATTGCTCTGGGCGGAAGCACGCAATGACGTCTACTTGGGGAAACAAGCAAGCACGCATAATTCAGCTTTGGGACAGCACTTGCGCAGCATATATTGCACACTTGAAATTGACACATGAGAACTGGCTCGTATTGGTGGGATCTTGGTTGAAGTTCATTGCTTTTGGTGTAAATGAGATCCTAGCTCAATGGCATCCTCTGGTATCGGCCATGGCTAACCCAAGTTGTTCCCCCAAACGCCAAATGTCCCACGCCCCTTTTTGTTCACTCTTCTATCAGACTTTTTGGTGTTCCAACGCTTAGTAGAAGAAGCCGATGACCTTGCCGGCAACGTGCTTGCGACGAGCCTCCTCGTGGTCCATGATACCAGCAGAGGTGGTGAGGATGACGTAGCCGAACTGACGGGCAGGGAGCAGCTTGACAACCCACTTCTCGAGGTCGGAGAGACGGACGTTGTAGCGGGGAGAGATGACACCGCACTTGTTGAGGCGGCCGTTGAGCTGGACAACGATCTTGCCGGAGCGGTGGTCGTCGACCTCCTCAAATGAAGAGATGTAACCTGTGTTGTTGTTGTTTAGCGATGGTGTCGCGGTGGTATAAAGCTTAGACATCAGGAGAAGAAATCCGAAAAAGTTGTAAGACCTCCGCTATTTATCTATCGGCATCTTATAGGGGCTGAGTCGTGGGAATCGAAGACGGTCGCCCTAGTTATCATGCCGAATATACATCCATCCAAAATGTCCTCCGAGGTGAAGACAAAGAATAAGTAGAAAGGAAATCGTGTTATGTTGACATACCGTGACGCTGCATGACCTGGAGGAACTTGACGATGACCTTGGAGCTGGGGCGGATGAGCACCTGGCGCTTGCCGGCCTTCTCGGCGTTGTTCATGCTCTTGAGAGCATCGTGGAGAACGGAAGTGCGGACCATCTTGGCGGTTGATGTATGCGGAGATTCTCAAGTCTCGGGAAATGAGGTATCTGCCAGCGAAGAAAATTGCATGTTAGCCTTCCAATGGGCCTGTTGAGCGTGGAGAGTGCCCTCCCAGGCGACAATCGACCAAACAGGAGGGTTCTGCCAGCTCGTTGCTGAAGAGGAGAGCGTATCAGATGTCATCGTCGTCGGCGTCGGGCAGCTAGCCAAGGGGCTACCGCATCGTCCGTCAAGGCGAAGATGGAGGTCGAGAAAAAATTATTGGTATCTCGTAATCGCACGACTCGTCTGATTGCTCTCCTCCGGCATCAAGGAAAAGGCAAGAAGTTCCTGTTGGATCAAGTCGCCATCATGGGCGAACAAGGTGATTGTGCCTTGTTTGTTCTTTTTTTTTTTCTCGACTTACCTCGTGGATTGAACGGTGCCGCTGAAGGGGTGATTGGCAAGTTTGTCGGTGAGAAGATCGTGGTGGAAGTTGGGGCGCAGAAAAAGTCAAAAGGCTGTGGGAGAATTCCCCACACTGCGACGAAAAAAATTGGTCGCTTGTGGGTGCACGGGCCACCCACAATTTCTAACCCTCGAAAGGGCACGGGCGAAGTGACCTTTCCACGAATGATCTTTCAGCGCATTTCCTGCTTGTGCCCTCGCATCACGCCAAAAGTTCACTTTATTCATACACTACCCAAATTGCAACACAACATAACTCTTCGAGGATCGAACCGACAGGAACTTGACCAACAACTTTCAAGATGGTGAGTTCGCACCGAGAACCCCTCCCCAATATGGCTCCCGAACGACCGACGCCTCCCGATTGCCCGCAATGTCTCCAATTGGGATTACCGGGTGCTTGGAAGTTGTCGCGTGCGCGCAGGCCAATTGGGCTCATTCCACTTTGGGGGATGACGACGAAGATGTCGACTTGAACCTTGGAGGAACACACATGGCTAATCATTGCCCTTGCGCATCGTACAGTCGGACGTAGAAGAGAACAACGCCCCCGAGGTGGCCGAGGAGGTCGAGGTTTCCGCCGATGCCGGCTCCAAGGGCCAGATGTCCGTTCTTGACGCCCTCAAGGGTGTCCTGAAGCTCGCCCTCATGCACGACGGTCTTGCCCGCGGTCTCCGCGAGGCTTCCAAGGCCCTCGACCGCCGCCAGGCCCACATGTGCGTCCTCAACGAGGCTTGCGAGGAGGAGGCCTACAAGAAGCTTGTCATCGCTCTCTGCTCCGAGCACAAGATCCCCCTGATCAAGGTGCCCGACGGAAAGCAGCTCGGCGAGTGGGCTGGTCTCTGTGAGTACACACCTGCCGCATATGCTGCCACACATCCGCACACGAGCGTCGGCTAATAGAGATAATCACAGGCGTGTTGGATCGTGAGGGCAACGCCCGCAAGGTCGTCAACTGCTCTTGCGTCGTCGTCAAGGACTGGGGTGAAGAGTCCCAGGAGCGCTCCATCCTTCTCAACTACTTCCAGACCGAGCAGTAAATTTGGGTATGACTTCATGATTTGAATTTGGGCGTCACTATGGGGAGAAGGATTTTTAGAGGGGTGGCGGGGAAATCTGGAACCGTCGCTATGAACGATCTTTCGGTTGTACTCTAGCTTCTTCAGCTGGCATCTCGAAACAAAAAATGGAGGACTCCCTCTGGAGGACAGGTCAACATGCATCAAGGACAAATAAAGAGAAACGGCATTGGGCACTCTTGAACCAGACAAACGTGTGCATTATTGAGATTGATGTGAGACGATTGCTGAGAACTGTGGTACGGTCTGCCTATTTCCTACCCTCGACCTGTGTGTGCGAGTCAGTATAAACATGTCTCGTTGAGCTCCTGTGCAGTCGAGCCTTACCATGATGATGTGGTATCCAAACTCTGTCTTGGCCTCTCCGTAGACGGGGCTCGCCGTTGTACTGGCGCTCAGAGCAAACGCAACGTCCTCGAACTTTGGGTCCAGGCTTCCCTTTGTCTTCCAGCCCAGAGCACCACCTGTGAACCAATCAGCATGGGCACTCGCCCTTGATGAAGCTGCGTATGGATGTCACTCACCTTGCCTCGCCTTGTCCTCGGAGAACTCCCTCGCCACGTCATCAAACTTGGTCCCGTCTCTTAATTTAGCCAGAGCCTCCTCCTTCTTGGCATGCTTCTCGCACTGATATTCTTGTCAGCTTGTAAAGTCCCAAGTGAAACCCGTAGCTGGGAAGACGATGCTCACCAAGATGTGCCGGACGTTGATGGACTGCGCGCCCTTGGCCGCCTTGCCGCCCTTGTCGTCACTCTCACCCTTGGCACCCTTCTTCCCTCCGGCAGACTTGCCCCCGTCCTTCTTGTCGGCCGGCTTCTTGTCGTTCTTGCCCATCTTGAGGTAGCTGCGGGGTGTCGGGCGTGATGCGGACGATGAAATTGGAACTGGAGGGGTTGATGGTGGGGGAATCAGCTCTGGCGGCAACCCCCACCTCGAAAAGACTCTGTCAACGGCGGCTGTGACCAATGGAGTGCGGGGAAGCCAACTTCACCACCACATCTGACCGTTGCGAAGTCTCATCCGACAACATATTGACATCTCCCTGAGTGAGATTTTTTCTTCTTTTATGGAATTTTCACACCGTGGTGCAATTCCGTTGAAACAAAATTTTCCCTTGTGCCATGATCCATGTATTGAATGACCAAAATCATGGATTGGCTGACAATCGTCCTTGACGGGATTTTTTTTCCAGTTGCTCAGATGCCAACAGCTTTGTAGCTCTAGGTATTCTCAAAATTGTAACCAGAGACGATCCCTTAACGATAAAAATCAATTACTTTCGTTGATTTTGTTCAAACGGGCTTTTACAAGCCCACACTACGTGCCCTCGATGTAAATTCTCCGATCTCCAGGCACATTGCGGGTAAAAATTCTGAGTCTGGACTCAGCCATACGTTACGTTGTATCCAACTGGCCAAGTAGAGTCGATTATCGCAACAATTGTCATGATGAGGAAAGCGTAGAGACAAGACTCAGTCAGTGCTGCTACTTTCACGTGGATTTAGGAGAGACCAGCCCGTGGAACCCAAAGGACGTAGATACACACAGCTTCTCGCAAACCCATACTGAGCTACTTAGACGCTCTCTAGATGTAAGTTTTAGACTGAGGTATCGGTGAGACCTATCGTCAATAGATCCTAGATATCATCAGGTTCGAACCGAGACTCAAGCGGTGGGACCCTCGGGCCCTCCTGTAGTAGAAGGTGAAGGGGTCAGGTGTCTGCGACGACGATATCCTATTTCTATCAAAATGGCTTAAGTAACAACCTTCCATTGCCTCAAGATTGCTTTGCGTTCACGGTCTGAAGTAAAGTGGCTCTTTACGTGGAAACGGGCTCCAAGCCACCTCACGTACCAAAGCTTTGCAGAATCGGTGGCATCTTGATCAACAGCTTCAACAACAACCCGAGAAGTCTAGTAAAACGCAAAAAATATCTCCAAGGGTATCATAATACACTATTGTCTCATCGACTCAACCGCTTTGCCAACCAATTCGAGGAAGGCGCTCTCCTCGATCCGAATATCGGCCCAGTGCCACCGGTCTCGTCGGACAAGATCTCTCTTCCTGCCCTTATCATCCTCCTCGTGTCCTACCATTTCGGCGTGCGTGCTAAAGTAATTGTGGCCCAACATCTGTGCCACGTTCCTAAATCCCTTGTGGGACATGCTCGACGGTTGTATCTCAACGACCGCGGCGCCGTTCTCGCGGAGAAACATCGTGTGCGTCAGTCCTGCGCCGTGGACGCCGATCAGGACATCGGTGGACTGTATTATTCGAAGCTGTTCGGGGAAGCTCATCGCTCCCAAGTCGATGGCCTGAAAATTGGCGTCGGGGAACGCGTTCCGAGCTGCGTCTAGTAGGACGTCCTGGTTCAAGAGCCTGCGAGAGACTCTTCGATCGATGAGAGTGACGTTGAGTGGCTTGCCTTGTCGCCGTCCCATCCCGAATTCGACGCCAAATTGCTGCATCACCCGTCGTGTGAAGACTCTCAGCAGCGGAGCGTCCTTGCAGTCTCTATCCTCCCAGTCGTTCTGCCATAGCGGATTGCTCCCTCCGGCGAGTGGAATGATGACGTTCTGAGGCGTCTCGGAGAAGACCTGAGATTGCGCTGGGTCTTCCAAGACCTTGGTGAGGCGAAGTGGCTCACGACCTGCGAACATTCCCCACAACGAGTATAGAGGCCCTTCTTCTTGGTTGTCCAAGAAGACTACCTGGGTTCGTGGGACGTCCCAGGGGATGGTGAAGAAAGGCTTGTCGAGATTGTCGCCGTCGTGACTGAGCCGCAAGACGTCGAGGGACATAACCATTGACCATATTTCCATGAGGGAGTGCCAGATGTTGGAGTGACCTTCCCGTTTCACGAGGATTGTGAACGGACGGCTGTCGTAGGAGCTTGCAGCTTGGGTGGCTGAGGATGGTGATGCTCCGGCTTTGACGCTGACAAAGTTCTGGAATAGGAAGCCGGGACCGGTGTCGTACCAATAGTTTCCGATATTTGAGAAAGAGATGATGCCATGTGATGATTCGTTGCCTGTAGGTTGTCGCACATCGCAGTCCAAATGAAACTTACCGCTTTCGCGATCCAGTACGGCGCCCTGGCCGATGCAGAACGAGTCGCGGTTGTCGTTAGACTGCGTGTGACTGTGGAAGCATGTCAAGTTTGCGCTTGACTCTGGCGAACAGTACTGAATCCTTTGATCGCGGAGTTCGTTTAGGTATCGAGGGCCGAAACGTTTGGCGCAGAATTCAGACTCTGGCAGGTCCGGCTTGCTCAACGTCGCCAGTTCCGGTAGAGAATCCGGGACCTCTTGCTTCGGCGGCCGTGGTGTGGAGTGGAATGGGTTGTGGAGAAATGACAACCCGCCACCACTTTGTGTAGATTGCGACGACGATACAAGAAGGTGAAGAAGGATCATGACAAGCAGCGCCGCCGCCCCGGCCCGCTTGCTTTTCGGTAAAAGACGCGAACGCATGGTCGACAGGAATAAGAAGAGCCCATAAGAAGCCTGGCGCCAAAGGTTGTTCGGTTGATACTTGATACTGGGCATTTGAAGTCGGAAGGAGGTTCAGGAAGAGACAAAACGTGACGTTGGTCCAGCCGGTGGGGAGGAGGAAATGGCTGATAAACCCGTTCACTTCTCGACAGATAAACCAAGCAGGCAAACCAACAGGGCTGGAGAACGGTCCGGATCTTAGCTGCAAGGAAGGCAGCCTGAGCCCCGTCCGGAATAAACACCAACATGCTGCATGCCTGGCCAACAAAGGCTCAGGGGCGGCGGACGACAAGAAAGGTACGCTCCATCCGCGCGGCTGACCAACTATCGGAAGACAGTCACGACAGTGTATAATTTGTTTTCTCTCCACTCAGTTGCGTCTACCAGCAGTTTCCCCCATGCACTTGGCCGCTGATAACTTCTTGTTGGATGGTGACGGTACCCGACCCCCCCGTCTCCTGCAGGGGGCCATAAGGTCTTATAAGGCTTAGGCAGGATGACTTCTAGATACGGATATGGATCGTGAGGGAGGTTTGCCGTGTACTGAAGGCAAGCTGGCACATGGCTGGCCTTTTTTGGGGCAAAGAGCTGCATCACAATAGGATGGGCGTACGGAGTATGGGTGGTCGTCGGCCAAACCAACGGCGAAAGTGGAGCTCTTCCGTTGTATCACCGGACAAACCAACCAACCAACCAATCGACCTCCCTTACTTTTAACGTGGCGCTTTCCTCAAACTCTTCTCTCTTTCCCGAGTCCACCTCATCCGGTACTCTCGCCAGAGCTCAGATTCTTGTCCAAGAAGATAATTTCCAGCGACTCGCCGGTCTTCGCTGGGCCTGAATCGCCTTCATAGACTCATATGTTATTCTGCCCACATCCAACAGACCCATTTATGTCGTGGCACAGACTAATGGCCGATAAGCTCTAGGCCGCTGTTGGTACAGAGTAGCATCCCGGCGGGCTTGACCGGGATCTGTATGAGAGGATGTGATGAGAGAGTGTTAGTACCTAGTTCTTGGGAGGCGCAGGCCAATGGCAGATCGATTTGAGTTGCTGTTGGTAGCAGCCCCGTTGTAGCTGACAAGGATTATCAGGCGAGTATTAGAGTATGGCAGAAAACCTGCGGTGTTCTTTCGTCTTTTTACTGAAGAAGGACGTATCCGTACTCAACAAACTACTGAGAAATCAGGTACGGATACTGTTAGATGACAACAGCCTTCCGCTCGCAGCTCAACACATCCGGTCAACTCTTCCACTAACATCAACACCAGTAGGAACACTCCTTCTCAATAACAGGTACATACACCATGTACCATTTACTCTGAGAAGGCAGTCTTGAGAATTATCGCCAAGGGAAAAACGGTAATGATTGAGACGGAAAGAGAGCCTCATGGATGTAAGCGTAATATGGCCGGGCGACTGTAGTGTCACCCATCCGGAAGCTTTACAAGGGCCATGAAGTTGTGGACTCGTGTCTTGAACCAGGATCCTCAGAAGCAGGCCATAATGAAGGAGTGGCAGGCTGCAGCGCAGCATAAGCTTGGCCACTCCCCTGTACCAAACCCGAGTCCCGAAAGACTCTATGGATTCATAGCCATCTTCCGAAGTCGGCGGAAGAAACTATTCTCCCTATTGTTTACCATCACCATCTTGGTCTGTTAGAGTACTAAGGACGTCAAGTTGTGATCTGCTCGTTTCTCGCTATCGACCAACGACTCGTGTAGGCGATGGAGCCTTCGATTCTGACTACTCATGGCTCGCTGGCAGTTCTGCTAATTCTGCCAGCATATCTCGCGACACTGGTTCAGGCAGCTTGTGCACCATATCCTGTTCCAATACGACTCGGCAATGTTTCATTATCAAACGGCCAGGTAGCGAGAGGCTTGGAACTGGCCGTTGGGGAACCCGAGCAGAAATTTGCTTTCATCCCCCAGAGGTATTCAACTTAAGCATCTACTTTCATCTTCACGAACTCTGTGACACTTTGCTAACGAACGTCTCGACTCAGTGGCCAGAACGGCACGTTGTTGTACGGCACCAACGGTGTTTGTACTCTTCGCGGCTCTGACAAGTGGTCCAAGGACGGCTGTACTTCCTTTCGAGGGGGTTCTTATGATTCACTCGCGTCCAAGACAAGCAAAGCGACATCACACGATGCTACCCCCGAAGATGACGGATGGCCAGATATCAACCCTGTTGCTGATACGATGAAACTCAATAGCAACCTTACGCTCGACAACCTCGCCATGGGCATAGCGTTGAGCGATTGGGATACCCAAGGCTATAAAGCCATGATGGGACTCGGTCTAGGCTCGAACTCGACTATACTGAGAGTCTTGAAGGAGTCAGGCAAGATTGCCTCGCGAACGTGGAGTCTCTTTTGGGGTCGCGGCTTTGGCATGTCCTCTCAGCTGGACGGTCATCTTATATATGGAGGCTACGACCGAGCAAAAGTTTCTGGAAAGCGATATACCCAGCCCCTGACACCCAACATTGCTCAATGCGAGTCACAACTCGTGGTGACGGTCACGGATCTGACCATGAACTTCGACAATGGTACAGACGTCAGCATTTTCCCGTCAAAGTCGAGCGCCATCTCCACCTGTATCAACCCAACGGTTCCAGTAATGATGAGAATGCCTCTGAATCCTTACTTTTCTACCTTCCTTAGATACACGGACAATACCATTGACAACATGTCTCGCTCTCTCGGTTATCACTACTGGAACATGAAATACCTTCCCAACCAAAAGCCGTATGTCCCCCTTATCCCTGACTTGCTCACAGTCCTCCAAGCGGCTCGGGTCAACTTTCCAAGCCCACATACTGACAGGACTTGTGCCCATAGATATGACGGTGCCTTGACAATAACGCTCTCATCCGGCCTAAAAATCCGCGTGGACCGTGACAACCTCGTCCTACCACACGTATTACTCGATGAGCAAACGGGAGAGATGCTCGTCAACGCAACAGAAAAGGACATGCTCATCGACTCAATGCAGCAAGTCAACGAAAATGACATGGCACAGCTCGGCTGGCAATTTCTTTCCGCGGCCTACCTACAAGTCAACCACGACACGTCCGAGTTCTCGCTCTGGCAGGCAAACCCCACGTGGAACCAAGACATCGTGGCCCTAGACTCCGGCAACAACGACGTCGTCGACTTCTGTTCTTCCCAGTCCAACGACGGCAATAAGACCGTGAACGGCGGTGGGGACGCGGGCGGCAGCGGGGACGGTAGCGGTAACGACTCGTCGGCAAGCCCAAGCTCCCCCGGCCTCTCACGCGGGGCTATCGCCGGAATTGCCGTTGGCGGAGCCGCAGCTGTAGCTATCATCGTTGGAGCTGTGCTATGGTTTCTCAAGCGAAAGAGATCGAGGGCTCCTTCATTACCCTCGCCGGGCATGGTGCAGAACACAGCGTGGACGCCAGGGCCTCCGGGCCAAGACCTCCCCCCTAAGACACCACCGACGTGCGAACTAGACAATGGGGACACTCCAACCATGCGGCGGTATGAGATGGCGGGTTAAATAGTAATGAAAGGCCGACGCAGTCGTGCCAAAAATACTTTCACATGTTGATGACGTTTGAGAGGATGCTTTCTTCTATGGATATAGAGCCTGTTTTATATTATACCATACTATCACTCTGTATTCTCTTATACTCTAGCTTACCTCTTCAACAGAGCCAAGCCAGCAATTCATTATCTGCGACAACCAGCGAATACATGGTGCTCTACGGTGCGCCTTTATCTTTTTGGTGCTTCCGTTTTGAAGATATCGATGGCTTTCGATGTTGGTTTTGTGGGACGCGCACGGTCTCTGTGAGCGGTGTGTTGACCCCGCAACCATGTCTTAGCGGTTATGCCTGGCATTTGTAATCCAGCTGAAAGATGGATGTGAAGAAGTCAAAAAAACCGAGACAGCTCGCAGGGATTCGGAAGAGGTGTAAGTTGACGTCTGGATCGGATTGGGTGCATTCGTTTCTTGCAAGACGGCCCGCAAGCTCTTCCGATACGGAAATTACGATGACCTTCCACGGCGAACTTGCGATTTGTCATCGATCTTCAGAAACCCCTCTTAATTACTTTGTAAGCAAGAATGACATACAGCTTATCAAAATGCAGCTGAACGATCAAAGTTCTATCCCCGGAACCATTACATCCGTCCGTGTACAAAGCCTTAGTGAATCCGGGGTCCGAGGTAGGCAGATCGTAGCATCGGAAACAGATTTCCAAGTTGGGCGCAAGTTGACCGCATCTCTACGGGTTTCCTACAATGTGTTCATTAAAGAGCTCGCCGAAATCCCTCTTACTACCACTTCAAAGATAACTGATCAAATTCGCTGGACACAACGAATAAGACTCGGGATTTCAGTAAACATCAATAATTGTTCAATTGACTCTATCCGTTTAGCACTGGATCCAATCCAGTTGACAACCATCCCGACAAATCCCCACAAAAGGCCGCATCAACAAGACCAAAATGGCATCTGAGAAGCTTCAACCGATCAGGGTCTGGTCCTCCAAGAACGGCCCGAACCCATGGAAAGTCCACTTCGTCCTCGAGGAGCTCGGGATCCCCTACGAAGAAAAGTACATCGACTTCCCCGACATGAAGAAGCCGCCCTTTGAAAAGATCAACATCAACGGGCGCGTGCCCGCCATCGAGGACGACAACACCGGCATCACGCTGTGGGAGTCGGGCGCCATCCTCGAGTACCTCGTCGAGACGTACGACAAGGACAAGAGGTCCATCAGCTTCGAGCCGGGCACGGCCGACTACTTCCACGCCAAGCAGTGGCTGCACTTTCAAATGTCCGGTCAGGGCCCGTACTTTGGCCAGGCCATCTGGTTCCACCGGTACCACTCCGAAGACGTGCAGAGCGCAAAGGACCGGTACATCAAGGAGATTCGGAGGGTTTCCTGGGTCCTGGACCGGGCCCTCGAGGGACGCGAGTTCTTGGTGGGCGACAAGTGCTCCTATGCGGATATTGCCTTTATCCCCTGGTTCAATGTTGCATTCTACCCGTGGTATGATTTGAAGGTTCCTGGTGCCTTTGCGGATCAGATCGATTTTGCAAAGGAGTTCCCGAACACGGCCGCATGGATGGACAGGCTCAGAGCTAGACCTATCATTGCGGAGACCTTGAAGAAGAGGGCTGCCACGTTGTAGAAGGAAAGAAAAAGTATACTAGGAAGCATTCCGTCACAGGAGGTTAATGAGGAAACGGAAGTCAGTGTTTGAGTAAGCGTGTGCATGAGAAAATACGTTGTGGTGTGCTGCAGATTACGACATAACGACATCTCGGCCCGAGAAACCCCACTCTTCACGGAAGAGCCATCCGGGCCCGCCCCGGGCCGCTTTTTGTCAGCCCAAACCAGACCGAGATCGACCCGGGCGGGTGGACGGGCGTCCTGAAGATCTCCCAGTGGCTCCGCTGGGACGCGGGTAAGGCTCGCCCAAGAAGACGGACAGAAGCCCGCTCCATCGCTCTCGCTTCCTTGTGATGTCGCATGCGATTCTCGTGTCAGCTACGGTGGGTAGGCGAGAGCACACCGGCCGAAAAGAATGGGTTGATAGTATGGCTCCGTTGCATTAGTGAATGTAATTGGATAGAGCATGGGGGTGGGCGGGCGAAATGCTGCTCGGAGCCGATTGCAACTGGTTGTGTGTCTTGCTTCGAACTGGTATACTTGCCTCTTTCGGACGAGTGAGAAGAGAAAAGAAACCTTGCGTTTTTGGCACGAGGCAAATCAGCGTCGATACAAAGTCGATTACCGCTCCGCTCTATACAGTAAGGTACATTACAAGTCTCGCGGCTCGCGTTCTCGCGTCGACCAAAGAGTAGGATTTTCCGGGGCAACCTGTGAGCTGCAACCCAGAAACGCCCTACGGAAACGCATACGCACATCCAGTCTCTGCGAAAGACCGAGATCTCCGAGTGCTAGATTTTCTCTCAGCTCGGCCCCAAATAACTCAGTGTTATCGACTGGCAAAAGTTGCCTCACCGTCATTGATGGAGCTGGCAATCGTTAGCCTTCTGGGAATAAACCGGGGGCTAGTACGACGCGCAAAGTGGGAGTGAGCCGAAGGAGAGAAAAGGCAACTTCCCTGTAGCGCCCGGTATGAAGTCACGTATCAGTGTTGCTAACCCTCAATGACTCAATTGTTGCAACGTACTCGGTGTTCCTCCCGCTGTCGTCTGTTACAGTCTCAACCCTAAAGAGACTTCACACCCATATCAGTTGAGCCTGATATCCAGGAAGTATGTTCTCTCGGCGCTCTAATCGGTAGACCTAAGGAGAAACCTTTTGCGGAAAAGGATGCAGTCTATTCTACAGCGCCGGCGCGCGGGCATTGAAGCCCAAGCGCAAATCGACAAAGCAATCGGAAAAGCGCAGTCCTCAGCAGCGCCAAGCAGGCCTCTCGATGTCGGCAGGGACCTCGAGAACCAATCTTCTTCGTCACAGGAGGAGGAGAAGCAGCGAGAAAGTCCACTCTTGGAATTACCAGGCGGCACTCCCACCACCAACCCCGAAAGCAACGAGCACCGGAATCATGACGGGGAGCACGATGCGTCCGGTACCACCGTCGAACGGAGCCAGACGGCAAGGACAGGACACTCCGAAGGCACGGCCCTCGGCCGCGTCCTAACCGGCATCCGCGTCCGCGACCGCACCGGCGAAGAGGGTCACGGCGGCCGCGTCTTCGTCGTCGGCTGGGCGGGGCCGGACGACCCCCTCGACCCGTACAACTGGCCCACGGCGAAGCGCATCGGCGTGACGCTCCAAATCTCCCTCATCGCCCTCTTCGTCGGCTCCGCGTCTGGCATCGACGCCACGGTCCTCCCACAGGCCGCCAAGGACCTCGGCGTAAGCCAGGTCGCCGAGTCGCTCGCCACGGGCCTCTATCTCGTCGGCATGGGCCTGGGGTCCCTCATTGCGGGGCCCTTTTCCGAAACCTTTGGCCGCAACGCCGTGTACGCGGCCTCCATGGCCGTCTTCATGATCTGGATCATGGCGTCCGGGCTGGCGCCCAATTTTGGCGCGCAAATCGTCTTCCGGTTCCTGGCGGGGTGCTCCGCCTCGACGCCGCTCGTCTGCTCCGGCGGCTCCATCGCAGACATGTACAACCGCCTCGAAAAGACGTGGAGTTTCCCCCTCTACGCGATCACCTGCTTCGGCGGCCCCATGATCGGCGCCGTCATGGGCGCCTACATTGGCCCTTCTGACGCCGTGAGCTGGCGCTGGGTGGAGTGGACGACGCTCATCTCGTCTGGGCTCGTGCTGGTGCTTGTCCTGCTCTTCATGCCCGAGACGTATGGCCCGCTGCTTTTGCAGTGGAAGGCCGCGCACTACCGCCGCATCACGGGCGACAACCGCTTCCGCTCCGAGCATGAGATTGTCGACGCCACGCTCTTCAGCCGTCTCAAGACGAGCATGACGAGGCCTTTCCTCATGCTGACGGAGCCCATCATCATCGCCATGACGCTGTACATCACCGTCGTTTACATTGTTCTCTTTACCTTTCTCGTCGGGTGGCCCTACATCTTTGAGTACACCTACGGCCTCGACCAGGGGCTCGCCAACATCATCTTCATCTCCATGTTCGTCGGCACGCAGGTCAACTTCCTCTTTGTGCCCTTCATCTACGCCAAGACAGCGAAACGAGTCAAAAGTGACGGTGAAAAAGCGAGCTTCAAGCCGGAGATCCGTCTGTGGTACGCCACCTCCGGCGCGGCCGTCTCCGTCCCCATCTCGCTTTTCTGGCTCGGCTGGACAAACTTCGCCGGCATCAGCGTCTGGTCTGCCATCTTCGCCGTCGCTATCTTCGGGTACGGCGTCACCGGCATCTTCATGTGCGTGTACATGTACATAATCGACTCGTACGAGATCTACTCGGCGTCGGCACTCACGTTCGTCGCGCTCATCAGATACATGGTTGCGGGAGGCATGACCGTGGTTGGAATACCATTCTTCGAGAAGATGGGAACGCACTACACTCTGACCATTCTCGCCTGTATATCAGCTGTGCTTGCGCCGATACCCTATGTCTTGTATCACTATGGCCACTGGCTCAGGGCCAAGAGTCGCTTTGCCGTATCAATGTAAAGTAGTATCACACATCTAGATAGCGTCACTTATCTCTTTCATATAGCACATTACACTACACATACCAAGTATGTCTGTTCATTAATTGAAGGGATAATCTTTACCGCCCTCCCTAGGTCAGAAATTCCACTGAGTCGCAAGCTAAAGCTGCGCCGACGAAGTGTGATCCTGTTGGTTGCCGAGTAGACAATGTTGTACTTGTACTTGAACACAATGTCGATAAAGAGCAAACGACTCTAGCCTTAGAAGTTTGGGATCATTGAGGATCCAGAAAAGCACATCTCACCGGAAATCCTCCAATTCACATTCTCTCGAGGTCGTTGAGAATGACCAGAAACACCTCGCCGTCGCTGCCAACCTCCACCCCCGGCAATTCCCACTATCCAATGTTCCTGAAAGTATCCAAGAACCCTTGCCTCGGAGTTTGGAAGAAGGACATGGAGTCTTCTCAGTAGTTGAGACGGCAAAAATAGTCGAGAGATTTCTTTACAAATCAACAACTCTTTATTCTCGAGGATTTCTCCTATTCTTCCCCTCCGTTCCATGGACGTTTGCCTCCTGAGAGATGTTGCACTTCGCACGTTCTGCCTAATTGCTGAGTCTTCTCAACTCCCCCTAGTCCATTTCTCTCTCCTCCTTTCCTTCTCGGACCTGCCGCATCGTATGACATGAGGTTGTCTTCTTTTTCCTTCGTATCAACTGCCTGCCTGCCTCATCACCACCTCCCCTTTCTCCAAACATCATCATCATCGTCCCCCTGCGACGTGACCGTCCAATATTGTTGTGTTTTTTTGTCAAAGAAGAGGAAGAGAAGATAAAAAGTCCTACACGGAGTTGTTACACAAACAAAGCCATGGAATAGCTTGAAAATAAACGCCAGCCCGTGGGATGATGTTCCTCCCCGGATAACGAGGAGGTTCCCGACCATGCATATAATAATAGTAAAAAAAAAAAAAAAGACACAAAACTTTACATCGTGCTGTCGTCGCTTCCGTTGCATTACCTTTTCGTATGGGAATTATCATTCCCAAGGAATCAAAATTCAACGCAGCCAACCCCCTTTCGAGTCGTGATCATCATGGGCCATGCGTCTTTGCCCCCCTCCTTTCTTGAGACACTTGGCGAGCGGGGTGACTACCTGCCTTGGGGTCTCGAACTGGCCATCTCGCCGTGTCGTCCACGGTGCTGCGTCGTGTCGTATGCCTGAAGCACTCTCGATTGACTCTCGTCTGCTTGGGAGAACGCATAGCCGCGCTGCTTACGCATGCGCTGCACTTGTCGTACCTTGCGAATTGCCTTTTGGAATTGCTCCATTCTGGGATGTGTCAATGAACCGTCACCCATAGGGGCTGTGAGTATGAGGAAGAAACATACCTTGGTCTGTAATCTTGGATGTTGTACTTTTGAATTTCCTGAATGTGATGGTATGTCTGCGGCATGTACATGCGCTTGGCAAACTTCCAGGCAAAATCGCGCATGAGACACATAATCGCAAGCGCAAAAGTCTGCAACCAGAAGACCGGGCTGCTGTACAGCTTGGGAATGACGCCGTGGTACTCGGCTGAGAAGGGGATCATGGGCGCTACGGTACCGTACAGAGCAATGAAGCCCCACCAGAAAAGCATACTGCCGGGAATAGCCATGACGTGGTACTTGGTCCAGTTGTTCGTGATCAGAGCTGCCTTGCCGAGGACGGTGAGCAGGACCGCAGCGTACATGGCCGTGCCCCAGACCCAGTGACCGGCGATTTGTCCGTCGCCTTGGATGAGTTCACCGTACCAGATGAGCTGGCCAAACACGTAGAGGATGATGGAGTGATACACAGCGTTGGCGACCCACTCGGCAAAGACCTTGATCTTGAAAAACTGATTTTGCTGACCCATGTTGTACAACTGCGGGTAGCGGTCGAGGAGTCTGGCGGAAATGAACTGGTCAAGAATTCCCAAGGCGAGAGGAGGGAGGACGGTGTAGAAGACGTTGTAGAAGGAAAGGGTCCAAGACTCGTAGATGACGGCTCCAGAGAAGACGTTTTGGAAGGTGTACTGGTCACGTTAGTGATCTGAAGTCCTCGGGTCGACTATCAATAAACTTACCCAAAACTGTGTCATGTACAAGGTGATGTTCTTGTAGAAGGAAAACAGAATGGTCTTGGCAACGCGCTGGTAGCTCCAGGCGCCGTGAACGAGGAGTAGCTTTCTGAGATACCGGAACTGGCCGATGGATACATCAGCGCTTCGGGCGGCCTGAAGACCTTCCATACCGCTGATGCCCACACCGATGTGGGCAGCCTGAATCATTGACACGTCGTTGGCACCGTCACCAATGGCCAGTGAGATGGCCTCCTTTTGATACTTCTTGACCAACTTGACAACAAGAGCCTTTTGGAGGGGAGAGACACGGCAGCAGATGACGGCCTTGCACATGATGGCGAGGTCAAGGAATTGCTTCTCGAGATCCTTCTCCAAGGCGTAAGTCAAAGACTTGCCATCGATTACGAGTGCGAGAGTCTCCGTTTCGATCGTTCCGTCTCCCTGAGTGCGAATGGCTTCGAGTTTCTTTTGTATGTTGTCGCGCGTTGCCTCGGCACTTTCTTCATTCACAATTAGGAGCATCATGTCCTCGCTCAGAAGCTTGCAACTCATTCCAATGTTGATGGCGGTCTCCTGGCGATCGCCTGTCAGGACCCACACCTTGATACTGGCCTGCTGAAGCGTGTGAATAGTCTCGGGAACACCATCCTGGAGGCGATCTTCAATAGCAGTAGCTCCAAGGAGGTAAAAGTCGTGCTCAATGAGTTCTGCCGCCTTGTCCAGCTCGTCGGCACGGTTGCCGCCAACGGTCATACCGGCCTTTTCAAAGACCTTGAACCATTCCTGGAACTCCTGCTCGGGAACTTCACGCATGGCGAGGCAAAGGGTTCGGAGACCTTCCGAGGCGTACTCTTCCAGGTGGCGCAAGGTAGCTTCGACGTGGGGGTTCTGATCGTTCAGGCGTTCGAGGATGACGGTATCGGCACCCTTGCAGTATACACGGACCTTTCCGTCGGGGCATCGATAAATGGTCGACATGCGCTTTCGGGTAGAGTTGAATTCGCAAACGGCCAGAAGCTCATACTCTAGCTCGCGTCCTCCAGCTTCGATGAAGACAGACCTTGGCTTGCGATCGGTGAAGACGTAGCCGAGCTCAGCCGCGCCCTCGACGAGCGCACCCTCATCGGGTGAGGCGGCTTGATACTTGATTTTGCCGCCCTTTTCCTCGCTTCTCTCGGGAATGACAGTGTGGCAAGTAGCCAGCAAAGCCAGGAAATGGTCAATCACGGGAGCCGTCTCGTGGCTCTTGAGGTTCTCCGCCAATCTCTTATAATCGTGAATTCCAACCTCGACACCATCCTGAATCGTCGCCCTGAGGTCCTCGGGTACATCCTCGGCATACTGAATCCCGCCAATCGAGGCCTGTTTGAACTCCATCATGTTGCAAGTCAAGGTGCCCGTCTTGTCGGAGAAGACGTACTCAACCATGCCCAATTCCTCAACCAAACTCGATGTTCTGCAGTTTGCCGGGGTGTCCGTTCTGTCGTAGTAGATATCGAGGTCGTCGTTGATGAGAATTCCGTGCCAGTACTTGACCATTTCCAGGGTGACAAACAGGGAGATGGGCACAAGGGAGGAGAACAAAACCCAATATGTGACCATGTCCTTGAAAAAAGTCTTGATGATATCGTTTGCAGAACCGGTAGAGTCAAGCATCAGGTACTGGAGAGCTTCGCCCTCAACCTTGCGCTGAACAAGATCACCTACTGTGCAAATGACGCTAAGCACAAGGAGGATACCGACCAGCACAAGAACAAGAATGTTCAGTTTCTTTTCGACCTTTGTGCGCTTGATGGGCGCGGCCGTGGCGTTACGCATGAGCTTTGTCTCATGTCCAGTGAAAACAACCACACCATGGATCCAGGGCGTATTACGAAGAGTGGCACCTCGAAGGAGAAGCTGCTCGGGGTTGAGGGGCAGTTCTTTTTCACCGCCACCAGCCTGCATCGTCAGAGTGGCCTCATACGTGTACAGACTGCTGTTGGGCTGTTCAGACTTGATTCTTCCCCCGAGCCGACTCAGATCGCTGGAGCTGACCATTGTGCATGTCTCAGGCAATGCCTGCTTGATCTTCAAGTTTGTTTCTCCATCGAGGTTGGCTGTTTCGATGTAGCAAAGTCCCTCGGGCTCGGAACTTGCAAGCAGGACCAGATCGGCAGGGAAGGGCTCTTCAGATTCGACGCGGATGATGTCTCCGACCGCAACATTGATCCACTTGGACTCCTGGAAGGCGGTTCCGCGTAAGATGCGGGCCTTGGATGTGTTCAACTGGTGGTCGGCTTGCTTTCTTCGGTAGTCCTCCACCAATTCCTTGCCTGCCGAAACCATCATGACGATAAAAAGCGGAATGATGGTAGTGTATCTGTTGGTAGGCGAGAGGTTGGGAATCTGCTGTAGCGCAGCCGTGAATAGGAAGAAGATATTGGCGAACTTTGAAAATTGTTCGAAGAGGAATTTCGGGAGGAAGGTTGCGACATTGTACTTGGCCGTCGAGATATGATTGTCGACGTACTTGTTCGCTGCGTTCGCGGGCGGGTTGTTGAGATGGATCAATCTCGGACCCAGAGTCGAAGGGTCCGGCTTCTTTCCTCCAAATCCAAACTTGAAGTTTCCCATGTCGAACTTCTTGCCCCCCTTGGCTTGCGCATCGATACCGGAGTCTGTCCGTCCGTTGCCGCCGGCCTCCGTCAAGGGCAAGTCCATCTCCGAGTATCCTTGGCCCATCCCTAGCTTATTCTTCATGCGACCAAAGAAGCCTCCACCCAAGCTCAGGACGCTGTTACGGTTCCGAGCGTTGGACCTCGCGGAGGGGTCTCCGACATTGTTTGTACTCGTCGCGGCGCCGCCTTGTTGGTAGTATGATTCGCCTTCGGCCGAGTAGTCGTCAAAGTCGTCGGCATATCGCTGGTAATTGTTCAGTTCTGACGTTTGACTATAGTGTCTCTGCATGTATGGGCCAGAGGATGCGCCCCCAGGGACGCCAGGCGATTGAGGGCCGCCAGGTAACGGTCTCAATGCTGAGGGTTGCTGTGTGTGATTCCCTCCTCCTCCGCCTCCTCCTCCTCCGCCGCCGCCGCCAACAAAGTCATCGTACGAAACGGAGGGTCGGCCTTGGGCCTGGTCTTGATCGTGATTGTAGGAGCGTAAAAGGTCGTCGTCGTTCATGTTCGATCGCTGTCCTGCATTGTATGTCGGTTGCTCGTTGTCCAAGTCTAGTAGCAGGTCGTTATTCGAGGGTCCTCTTGGAGGACCACCCGTAGGTCGTCCAGTCATGCCGGGAGGGCTGGTAGCGTTGCTAGGCGATCAAGTTGCAAGTGTCGGAATGGCCAGCATGCGAATTTCGGGGTGATTGGATTACCGTCGTGTTTCCGGACACATGAAGGGAAGAAGCGATGCAGTCGAGAGGGTGTGGTCGCGAAGGCAATTTGGCAGCCTAGTCGGTGGATGATGGAGATTCGTATCGGCAGCAGCAGCGTAGCTAAAGGCGACGACTACGACGACAAAGACAATCGGCAGTGAAATCGACGCCGCAGCTGGGCATTTGCTGAGGGTAGCTGATGTGGTGGGCAAAAAAAGAAGTGAACCAGCAATCCGTATTTGTTGCAGCACAGCCTCCTTCTGGCGCAGGATTAGGATTACACAGTGGTCGGCTTGCGCTACGTCAACGGGCTGAGTGCGCAAGTGTACCGTACTTGGTCGCCGGGTGAAGAAGAGAGTAGTGGCTGAGAGACGGTCCCCGGTGGCAGTGGCTCGAAAGACAAAGCAACGCAGTCGCTATGATTGGCTTGTAACGGTCGAAGAATCTCACAACAGGGGAGGTCGTCTTGAAGACCGTTGAGAGGCCGAGAAGTAAGGTGATTTGAGGTGTCGTCGGCGGGAAGGGTAGGATCTGCGGAAAGTCGTGTTTGAGGTGTTGGTGGTGCTTGAATGGGGTGAATTGGGGTGGACGCGGGAGACAGCGCAAGGGAGCCGACCGGATGAGACTGGAAGCTAAACACGCAGCAGCAAGGTAGCGTGGGTTTTTCGGGGGGGCGCAGGGCAGCAGCAGCATCAAACAGTGCAGATTGGAGACACCAAACCTCAATGAAGGTGGACGGGAAGGGGTCGAAAGGGTCTCGTTGGCTTGAACTGCCTTGCTTGCGGTAGGTACGGAGTACTTGCCTGGTCCCTTGCATCTGGTCCCAGCTGGCATTTTCCTCAGGCAGACATGGCATCTCAGTCCTTTCCTGGGCCGTTTTGCTGTGAGACTACAACTGGGCAATGGGATTGGGTGGACTTGGTTTTGGGGACCGCAGCTCCACCAGAAGGGGGCACGTGTGGGCCTGTTGCTATTCTGAATGCTTGGAAGGCCGTTTAACTGGCTGGTCCTCGCATTAGCTGCATCTTTTCTTCCTCCACGTCCTGATCCTCTCTGTTCTCTTCGTACCGGATGCGAGACCACGAGCTGACAGCGACAGCGAGAAGTTTAAAGAGCTGCGTCAACCTCCAGCCACACCAACCCACGACGACAGGGCGAAGCTGGGTGGATGTCGGCAGGAATGCCCGCCACGCCACTCTCAGTCAGTCGGCCTGCAGCCTGTCTGCGTTTTCCCCTCAACGCTAGGCACTGTCGCCAATCGAACGCTCAATCGAGACGTAAGGGGCGGACGGACGTCTCGCACGGAATCTCGGGACCCCGTCACGTTTAGCCTCCTCTGACACGAGCCAACCTCAGAGTACGCTTCTGCTCAATGCTCGTACGGATAGGCAAGTCATAGGGTACAGAGTATGCCCAGACCCCAGTAGCTCCAACAACCGCCTAGCCGACGCCAGGACCAGCGTGTAAAACGGCCAATACACCAAGACCTACGGTTACCTTACACGAGGACAGACGATGGACAGTGGAGACGGGGCAGCAATGCCCAGGCTGTTCAGCAAGGTTTGATCAGGGTAAGACTTAAGCATCATCTCCCGTGCCATGACAGAACCTGTTTCTCTTGGCCATTCACCTCTCTTGAGTCGTTTCCGCCCCGATGATCTGTGATTACCTGTGGAGTACGGATATGCTACTCTCGCTCATCCCAAGTGAACAGACGAAATTTGACCCAACCACGGCAAATTCTTTCACCCCAGTGACCCCCGGCGTTCTCCAAGATGCTGAAGAACTTGATCAAAGAAAGACCCATTTTCAGTTCCAAAGTGGCTGGGGTCCCCGTATGCGTATAGCGAGGAAACAATTCGACAACAAAGTGCCCCCCCTATTGTGGCTACCGCGTGTGCTGGGCCAACGGTCCCAGAGCCTACATTAGAGGTCCAGACAATCCGAACATCCAATGTCGTCCACTCGTTCCCCAGGGCAGACATTCCAATCCCAGCCCGGCCAGTGCTGGACCCACCTGAATCTCGACGGACCCACTCGGGGAAACTTCAGTCTTCAGCACGGACCAGCGTCTCGCTGCCCTGCGACGTTGCGTCACTTTCAGCTCTTTTCCACCCACATCTGCTATCCTATCCTATCTCAGCCTTATCACTTGCAACACCAGCCACCCCGTCCCTCTCTGCCTTTCGCATCATCATCACATACAACGAACAGCGTTTAGCAATTGCGACTCCAATCACTACCGACAACAAACCCCATCCACCGAATCCTGATATTCCACCCCCGAAATGGTCTGCACAAAGTGCCAAAAGCTCGGCAAGGGCTCCACGACCCTCGCGACGCCCTCCGTCAAGAAGAAGAGCGAAATCTACCACGGTTCCTCGTCATCGTCCTCGTCGTCTTCCGCCACAAAGTCCGCGACGCTGGGCACGACCGGCATCGGCAAGAGCAAGCTCCTCTCCAAGGCCGCCAAGAACCCCTACGCTCAGTACTCGAGCGCCTGCTCCAAATGCAAGACAAAGGTCTCCCAGGGTCACTCCCTCTGCCAGTCGTGCGCCTACCGAGCCGACTCGTGCGCATCGTGCGGCAAGCCGAACAAGAAGGCCAAGGGCGCTGCCCCGTCGATCGCGGGACAGAAGTTTACGTTGAAGTGAGAGGGCGTGGTAGATGATGGACGAAATGTAACAGTGGTTACATCTTAACAAACCAACGATGTCGAAATAGTTGACACGATGTCTTCGCGACACGCACTTTACATGCGACCAAAAGCTAGGGGCCGCCTGCAGGGGACCATGAGCTGCAACGACGAGGCATTGCCCGGCGATTTAGACTCTGCAACATCAAGCAGCTCACTAACACGCGATACGCGGCTCAATGAGCGCCAGGTCAGAGACGGAATGCAACATGTGACAGGCCTTCATTACCAGTCCAGTAGTAGGCAGAAACCAGGCCCAAGCAAGACATGTCGTCTCGCGACATCTGACATCACTGCTTCATCCCAAGCAAGGTCACAACGGTGCGAGGTACAGATAGTCATAGCTGCAAAGAAACACCTCAAGGATCAATTGACGCACAAGCTTTGCTTGGTCAAATTATGAATTCATTCTACATTGGCCGTTCACTAATCGTTCCCGAAACCGTGGTTCATCCCTGCCTGTCATATAGATAAACGTTAACGTCAAATCCAACCTCGCGCGGCCCTTCCTTCGAGAGCCGCATTTCTTTGCTTTTTTTTTCGTGTCCCAAAAATACTCACAACGACGCCGTCGGCTTCTTGTCGACCTTGCTCTCGATCCACGCCTTGATCTGCCTATTCACCTCCTCAGGCGCCTCCCACAAAGCCCAGTGCGTCGCCGTCACCTCGCCCCTCGACAGGTCCTCAAAGTGCTTATCCATGCTCGCCGCCATGGCCGGCGGCAGCGCCGCATCCTTTGTCGCCGAGATGAAGAGACTGGGCGGCGTCACCTTGTACGCCTCGCCGCTCTTCTCCGCCGCCTCCGCGAGCGGCAGCTCCTCGTCGTGGTTGATCTTGCGCGTGCGGTACCAGTTGGTCGGCCCGCGCATGCCCGACTTGCTGAAGTTGTCGGCGTAGTACGCAATCTCCTCCTCGGACAGCAGCGGCGTGGGGCCAATCTTGCCAATATTCTCCCAGATGATGCCCCGCTCCGTGTTGAAGACGAGCTCGCCCGCGGGGCCCTTGCCGCCGTAGATGCCTTGCAAGAACTGCCGAATGTCCTCGGGCTTGGTGAGCTTCTCGGGCACCTCCTCGCTGCGCAGCTGGAGCTGGTACTTGAAGTTTGTCAGGCGGCCCGCGGCGATGATGTCGGCGAGGTCGAACCAGGCCGTCGTGGGCGCGTTGTAGGGCGTGCAGACGCTGAAGACGCCCTTGATCAGGGACGGGTGCCACATGGCGAGCCGCCATACGAGCGCTCCGCCCCAGTCGTGGCCGCCGAGGATGATTTGCTCGCCCGGGATGATGCTGTCGCAGAGCGCCTTGATGTCGTCCGACATGCTCTTGAGGGAAAAGGCCTCGAGCTCGGCCGGGGAGGCCGTCTGGCCGTAGCCCAGCGTGTCCGGGACGATGACCTGGTACCCCTGGGCGAGGAACATGGGGATCTGGTAGCGCCAGCCGAGCGAGATGTCGGGGAAGCCGTGGATGAGGACGACGGAGCCCTTGGGGGCCGCGTCGCCTTCGGGCTTGCTGTAGAGGTAGGAGTAGGTCTTGCCCCTGACCTCGGCCTGCTTGCGCTCGACGCGCGGGTCGTTGGGGGCGATCTTGTCGACGGCCATCGTGGCGTGTGGTTGTGAATGTGTCCGTATATCAGTATGTGAGGTTTCCGTCTGGAGTGAAAGCTGTTAGAGGCTCTGGCGAAGGAGGGGGGGGGGTGGGGGAGAAAGGAGAAGCAGGAGGGAC
>JFFI01001545.1:26722-58584 GCA_001563125.1 Colletotrichum salicis
GGCGGGGTCCGCGGGACTCTTATACTCACGTTGGCTCTCGACGTCTGCCAAGGAAGGGACCCTTGCTACAACAGCTCAGGGACCGATTGTAAGCTCCCTCACAAAGCTATTGCGGGGAATAATGCAAGATGAGGTGTGTATGTGTGTTTGTATGAGTGTGTGTGAGTGTGCAGCTTCACCGACAACTGTACTACGAGATTGTCGAAAAAGACAAAACTACTTATACCATTCAAGGTATCGCCGAGTGTCCGAAGTATGGAGCTAAATATCGCACTTTGAAACTCGCCCGGTTGCTTAGAAAGCTATAGAAACTGACCACCCAAGAAAGAGTAAGAGAAAAACATACGAGCGGTGTACTTTTGAGCCTCGGCATAGAACGTCCCATTTTCGGGTCTCTCCCTAATGGACTTTGCCCACTGGATATCATCGACTTGTTGGCGCCCACGCAACCAAGCTCTGGGTCCAGCGTATTGGGGAGGGGGGGGCCAAGGTGAGGGGCACGGCTTCGAGGTGACAGGGGACCTGACGTGCGGCGAGCGGCGGCATTGGCGAACGGCGTGGCCGGGCATCCACCCGCGCGGGGGCACCGCCTTTGCTGTCCATCGGAGTCCCTTGATGGAATCGTCCTAGCAGGCCCCGTCCGTGCTGTTGGGATGCCTCGGTCCAGGGACAACTTGAGACAAGGGGACTCGCCATTGTCGGACGGTACTCAAAACGGGTGGTTGATCAATGTTATGTTCTCCAACAATTGGTTCGGAGTCGGAGATCGCATTCTCCTCGCCCGAAAAGCGTAAACTGCCAGTCACCCAGTCTAGACTCTAGACGGGGGGCTAACAATTCTTCAACAGCAAGGAACAGCTATTCTGGACTACGAGGTCCCACCGGGCTAAAGCAGGAGAACGTCACTGGTCTTATGCTTGAGTCAGAGAATACGGCTCGATGTAATAAGCCCACGAGTCGGCGAACAAAGTTGGTCTGAATCCCGTTTCTGGAACCCAGCATCTTCTTTTTTCAATATCACCATGGACACCTTTCCCAAGTTAATGCCGCTTTGAACTCCAATTGGTATCATAAACACCCAACTCCGCCTTCAAACTCGCGCGCAAAACCAGATAAAATAGCGGACCTCCCATATCGCCGAATATTATAATGATCACATAAAGTACCGCAGTAATAGCGTCTTCTGCAATGAAACGCAGGGGAACAAAAGAGGAAAAAACACCATCCGCTTTTGTCAGGCATTAGTAAATAACCATATCCTCGTCGTTTTCCACGACATCACCAGGTTCGTCGTGTGCCTCCCGCTCATGTTTGTCTCTGTCGGAAGACGCAACGGTGTGGTCGGCAGCTGCGGGAGCATCAGCAGGTGCCTCTGACGGTGCCTCTGTTGGTTGTTCTTCTATGACCATGGGCACAGGCTCCTCCTGGGCCGTTGTCGGCGGCCTGGCGCGGCCGTGGCGTCTCTCGTGTTCTTCTTTCCGATATTTGAACGCTTCGAGTTCTCTCGCGATGGTGTCCTTGGCGTCTTGCACCTGGTCGTCAATCTCGTCTTCTTGTTCTTTGGTAAGCTTCCACGGTCGATAGTACTGCAACACGTCAGCTTATGGCTTCCCCCTTGCACAACATGCACCACGCACAATTGATGGTCCTGCTTTCGTCCGGAGAGATTGTGCCTTTGCGAGCATGTTGGTATGTCGGGTTTTCATCTGCGGTAAAACACGACTTGTAAGCACTGGGACAAGGCCCGCAAGGGAGAGAAAGGGGGAGGGACAAGCACGTACGACTTTCTCGTCAAATAAGATCTGCTCCTTCCACCGCGCCTCGGTGATCCGCGCGAGCTTCTCCGTCCGCCTCTTTTCGTCTTCCGCCCTCTGCTTCTGCGCCTTCTCCTGCTGTCGTTGCTCAATCTCCCTCCTCTTCTTGTGCTGCGAGCTGGAGCTGGTCTGGCTGAGGGTGCTGAGGAGACCTCCAAATAGCCGCTTGCCCCGCTTCTTCTCTTCATCCCTTGATGGAGGCGCTCGTCGAGCAGTGCTAGCTCGGGAATCTTCATCGCGCGGCCTCGAGTCCTGTGTCGAACCTTGTGCGAGCGGGTCGCCGTGGTCGCCATCATCGAATTTTGCTCTTTTTGACGATTCTTCCGCTCCATCAAGGGAGTCTATCGAAGCTTTCCGCTTTTGTGTTACCTCCATCTCAGAGCTCGCGGGTTCGGGGTTGATGATGTCGGCAGGTGCCCTGGGATCTGTAAGCTTCTCTCGCTCGGTCCGAAGGGAGCCGTTCTTGCTGTACTCCGTAACTGTGGCCATGATGAAGTCGCTTCCCAACCGTCGTGGTCTGTATCTACTCGGCAACAATGTCAAAGAAAGCAAAAGGCGAAGGGATGTGGTGTGCACAAGAATAATCGAATGCGCCTCGGTTCCATGGTAGGTATTCCGGAGCTCGAGAGCTCCAACCCCGAGCTCCAAGGCTGAGGTTTGTCAGCGGGGTCAAGCCACTCGGAGGGACGAACCCACAGACTACCCCACTTCGGCCGGATCAGACAAGGGTCCGTACCAATGACCGACAGAGAACCGCGAGGAAGAAGTGGCGAGGCTGACAGGCACGAACGTCTTTTCTCCAAAGGTTCCTGGTGAAGAGAGGGTACGATACGCTGCGACTTGCGACCATCACCTCCCGCGACCCGCAAAACAACCTCAAGCAAATCTCACATTTCAGAGGCGCTCTTCTAACAGATCGCCCATCATGTCGCGCCATCACCCGTAAGTCTCTCCCCATTCAAACCCCCTCAAAAAATCGCACAGACAAGCTAACACATACGCCTAGCGATCTCGTAATGTGCCGCAAGCAAGCCGGCATCGCCATCGGCCGCCTCTGCGACAAGTGCGACGGCAAATGCCCCGTCTGCGACTCCTACGTCCGCCCCACGACCCTCGTGCGCATCTGCGACGAGTGCTCGTTCGGAAACTACCAAAATAAGTGCGTCGTCTGCGGCGGCGAGGGCATCTCGGACGCCTTTTACTGCTTCGAGTGCACGCGACTCGAAAAGGACCGCGACGGGTGCCCCAAGATTATAAACCTCGGCAGCTCCAGGACCGATCTGTTCTACCAGAAGAAAACCAATCGGACGGCGACGTACTAGCCCCTGCGTCGCCCGGGATATGGGCATACTGGTGTGTTGTTTGTAACTGCGAGGAGAGCAGAGGAGGAAAGAGAGTGCAAAGTATCGCGGGAAACAGGTATCGCATTGCCTGCGGCGTTTGGAGTATCTTGGTTCACAGATATGGGACAAGGGTTTTGCGGCATAATTGACGACAAGTCAGACATGATAATCTTCTTCAAAAGTAGCACGAAACGGTTTCACCAAACAAAAGAAATGGTTAATTTTGCATGAAATATCAAAAAGAATGGCCAAACAATTAGGCCAATGTTCATCCAAGTTCGTATAGTACAGTGAGGTCAAAGCTAGCCAAGTACCCGCGTCGTAATCATATGTAGCTAACCTTGACTCCCATTCCCGCGGTCGCCTTGACCTTATTCCAACCATTACCAAGCACACGCTGTATCCGTTCGCGGACGTTCTTCTGCCCAAACATGACGACCAAACCCAAAATAAAGGCCACGAGCCGCATCAGCAGCATCGGGTTCGTCTTAAATGATGCTCCCAGCTGGTCAATCGCTTCGCGCATCCGAGAGATGACCATTGACGCCCTCGTTCCAAAGGTCGGCGGAGCTGAGGATCTGCCTTTTGCCCGGGAGACGGGCATTTTCGAATTAGAGTTGGACCCTGATGTGTTGGAAACGGCCCTGGCGTGACGTCCCTTGCTTGACCCCGCCTTGCTCGAGCCTGCTTTACTCGGTGTCTTTTCGATGCCGTAGTCTCCCTCGGCGCCTTCTCTCCGTGCCCTCTCTTCCTCTAACCTCCGTCGTTCCCTCTCTTCATTTTCGGCCCTCAGCTTCTTCGCCTCCTCAATATCACGCCGTAGCTGCTCCTCTTGCTCACGTCGCTCTTCCGTCTCTCGCCTCTCGGCTTCTTGCTGTTCCTCTTGCAGGCTTTGTAACGCTTGCAAAAACGCCTCGCGACGCTCATCGTCTAATACCGAGCTGACGCTGATAAACTCTCGGGCATAATCCCATTCATTATTGCGAATAAGTACGTGGAGCGTGTACAGCTCGAGGATCTTGACTCTCGCATTCAGATCTCTCGGTGTATCCGCTCCACTGGTGGCCTTCGCCGGAGACCTATGCCGGTTCAGCCGTGGTGACGGCGACGGCGAGTCGGAAAATCTCTTGGAGAAGTCCAGATTTGGTGATGTGGCGGCTGCGAGATAGCTCTCGAGCTTCCTTTGATTCAACTCTTGTGTCCGGGCGTGGGCTAACAAAAGTGTGGCGCTACGTTGTTGTTAGTGTGGGTTTGCAACAAGAAAAAACAAACGACATAGAGAGCATCTTACAGATTAATGACAACGTCCGAATCGACGTCGCTCTCGACGCCGTGGTATCCGTTGCGTACGACCTCCTCCCAGACGTCTCCTTCCCTGACTTTGGTGCACAGCGATCTCCACTCCTGGCTCCCAAACGCATCCTTTCCTTCGTCCGGCTCCAGTTCGACAATGGCGTTGAGCGTCGTCAGGTACAAGCTCCAGACTTTGATCCTCGTGGATCGCGATGCCCTGGCGATGGGCGCTGGTTCGCCTGCGCCGTTTTCAGACTGTCCCGAGGGCGGGGTGATCAATGGCAAGATGGTCGATAGTGCCTCGGGTAGACGGCGGGTAAGGAAGAGAGTCGAGGCCTGGCGGTAGGTTTTTGAGATTTGTGAAGTGTGGCGCGCTGAAGTCGACGAGGACAGAGACGAGATGGAGCTCGCGAGCATATGTGGTGGGAATGTAGCGGTAGTCTCGGAAGAAGCGACCGTGGGACTCAAGGTCGCCGTATAGGAGCCATTGAGGGACGACATGTTGGCGGGCATTTAGGAGCGGGAGGCAACAGCAGCAAGCAACGGGGTCAATTTGTCGGCATTGAATAGCCCCAGGCGGAGGGAAATGAGGGAGAAAAGAACGGGGACTATTGTTATGTATCCGACGTGCGGAGAATGGCGGCCATCATACGCGTTCCTGCTCAAATGCCACCTGCGGGTTGTGACGAGAGGCGCGACATGTGGATGTGGTTAGATTCGGGTTCCTGGGCGTTGTGGTGGTGGTGTGTGGTGTGTGTATGGTAGTGGTGGTGCTGGGTAGCTGGGGGTTGCTGGAGAATGGAGTTGGAGTCTGCTGACAGACAAACATGCCGATTACCGCAGCGCCTGCACAGCTGCCCGGGACAGGCACGCACCGGCACGGTTACACTTTTCGGCCATGGCCCAAGTTTAGCCTCGGTTTGTTTCTTAGTGGGTTCCCCCCCCAGCTTCTGCGTTGCTGCGTTGTATGCTGCCGCTGCCGCTGGGGGGGGCTGGCCAGCTGACCGCCAGAGCAAGAGGGGAGCGATAAGCGAGTACCGGTGACGTTGTCTCTGGACAACTCACATGTCAAGTACCTCGTTAGCCTCCACGAGCGCGGTCTTCTCCCGGTCTCCGGCCTTCTTGGACTTCTCATTGGGTGGAGCTTCCTGATCGGGGAGGACGCTGTGCCTGGGTCGGAGAAACAGGGGTTGCCCTCGACGACCGGCCGAGCTTTCATCTCACCTCCCGGAGATCACCAACCATTTAGAGACGATCGTCTCATGCTCGCTGCCGCCTGTCATTTCAAATCTTCGTGTTGTCTTCAACCCGCCAAGTCGGGATTCCCTTCTCAATTACTGCTTTGCTTAGCTGGGTCTATTATGATATCCTATTAATTACCCCTCGCAACTGTCAATCTCAAGTTTGCGCGAACGCGCTCAGGGTTTAGACTTTTCTCGCCCCCCCTGTGCTTCCCCAGATTGTTCCGAGGCATCTCGCGGGAGGCAGAACCACCCGGCTCCCAAGGAGAATGTCATCGCCTTCCAGCCCCTGACGCTTACATCGGTGATTTTCCTATTGTGGTCATCGAGAGACCGTCCATCTCTAACGGCTAGCTCCAAAGTGTTATTTTGATGCTCATCTCACGTGGAATTTTCTTCGTTGTGGGGTTCTAGAACAGAACCATCTTATATCCCAGGATTGAGGAATCGCCGAGCCGTTGGGACATACAAGGCTCATATTACAAGCTGATGGAAAGGAGTGACCTTGGGACAACATGTCAAATGCTCTGCCGAATGCCGACGTGCTTTTATTGTGCTTCCGATCAGGTACTTCGTAGACGCATCTATCGAAACATAGTTTTGCGGGGCGTCTCCAGGAATCCACCAAGGGTCATCCGTCCTCAACGACATTGCAAAATTCATTGTCCTACTCACAAACGCGTCTTCCTGTTAATGAGGCCACCGCCGCCGCCACCACCACCACCAATAGCCTAAGGCGCAAATTCCGCGTTACCGCGTTCCACAAACTCTCCAATCCACGGCATGTACGCTCCATCGCAAGCTCAACCTATCAGTCGGGTCCAATGGAGACTGTCTTGCGGGGGGCGATCCGGATTCGGTTGTAAATGTCGTCAAATACTTCTGAACCGAAACTGATTCGACCCACGCACTCTTCCTGAGGGCTGGACTCCCTCCGTGTGTCGTTGTCGAAGTAACCCATTTCATTCGGATCGTATCCAATCGCAAGTAGCCACTCTCTGTCGTACAATCCCTTCACTTTGCTCTCGTGTGAGGCGAGTCGGCTCTCGAACCTATTTGTTCTCTCACGATGGAGTTTATGAGCGATTCGTAAGAAGACAACTGCCGTCATGTAACCTGATGTCTTTAATCGATCATTCAAGACTCTATTTGTTCCGATAACTTACTGTCGAAGCCTGCCTGATGGGCTGTTCCACGGCGTCCGTAGCCATAAGCTGTATCCCAAGAGATGCTTGGCTGTGTTCTATTGCAATCGAACCTATTGTGTAGATCCATCAATGGGTCTTCGCCCTCGATCGTGTTGTCCTTGATGGCCAACAACTTTGTGTCTATGATCTTTGGGAACAGTTTGTGTATCTTCGCTCGAAACTCATCCAAGGTATCAGGGAGGTCGTCGATGAAGGTGTTGTAAAGGAACAAAAGGTCCATGAATTGGTTGTGTCCAACGATGGTTGGTGGCTTGGCCAATCGACCAAAAGTTTCCAACTCCTTGAGGGCATCCGCTACTTCGTTCTTGAGTGTTTCCGTGGACAGTTCTTCGAGATCTTGACATAAATTGTCCCAACCAGTCCGCTCATCGCAGCTGGTTGCCTCAGCCCTGAATTGCCAGGTACTACTGTCGCCCTCTCCGTACTCGCCATCGGCCGCTCCCTCTGAAGTGCTTGAGGATCCGCCAATGTGGCTAGCTGAATGATCTCCTTGAATATCTGTGGTCTGTGAACGAATGCCATGACGAGGGGGGGAGTCAGTCCGGGACAGGCTGCTGCCAAGAGATGGGTAGCAACGTTCGCAATGAACATCATACACCACGGGCGTCTTCTCATTATCTCCAACTCGACGTTCAAGTGAGTCTCGGTTCTGCATACAACGGCATCTGTCATTGGTGATCAAGTTCGTTTGTAATACGACTTGGACGTCCTGTCCAGAGGAGTCACTAGGGCAGTCTGTGCCATAGTCGTGATATGTGCAGCACCAGTCGCAGTAGTGGGCCTCGACTTCGTCCTCTGTAGACCACTCCGATTGTTCTGGTGACGCGGGATTCAAGAACTCATGCACCTCACGACAAAAGTTTCGTGCTTCCTCAGGCCACATGGCTTCGACAATGCGGCCTGGGTCAATCAGGTCGGCAAACTTTCCTCCGACAAGGGCTTCGATAATCAGTCGGATTCCTTATGTCAGTCAGCCACCGATGAAACATCTCCCGCGCTGAGAGTAGCCCACCTGTGTACTTGCTCAACGATGCCTCGAGATCGTCCTCTAGAGATTCACACCTCTTGACAATGTCAGCTAGTTCTGTTCTCATCATCATCAGCGCCGGTGCATGCGAACCTTGGCTTCTTCTTCATAGTCTCGCTGAGAGATGACTACGGTCGTGCCGTGGTTCCAAAGACGGCACCTCATTTGTGGCACAAGCTCCCGGGCTTTTCTACAAACAATTTGTTCGTAGACACTCATACGTTTCTTGCTGTCGGAGTTAGGTAAGAGGATGTTGATCTCTGGAGCTCGCTGTTCAATCTGGCGATTAGTATATGAAGTAAAAAGGGATGAGAATTTGACAGGAAAGGTCTCCCGTGGAAGCAAGATAAAAGGACAAATGCTTCATACCATCCATGGGGGGGTGTAAACCCAGCTCACAATCGCATTGTAGACGTAATCGCAAAAGAAATTCAGGCCTTCGTCGTGCTCGTTGTATCCATGATTCCTGACATCAAAAGACTCTTGTCGGCGCTTTTTCTGTCGAGTTGCCAAGCGGGCCTCCTTGCGGCTAAGGTACGGAACGCAGTCATCGTAAATCTTCTCTAGTCGGATGCCTTCCGATCGAAGGAACTTCAAAGTGTTATATGAAACAGAAAGATTTCTGTTCAGGTCTTTGACGAATCTCTCGTCAGGCCGTGTCTGGGTGTGCAGGTGAGGGCTGACAGTGAAGCTGTAGGACTCAGTCTTGTAAGAGTTTCCTGAGATTCTGTTAGAAGGAGTTGTTGAATTTCTGATCGGAAGATGAAGAAACAAACCCGACTCGTGTTGAACACAAGTGATCCCCATCTCAAAGATGTTGAATTTGGATGCGATTTTCTTAGCCGATTCGTAGATTTGCTGGTTGGTTGGGTTTTCCAGGCCGTCTTCCGAGCTCTTGTTCGTGATGCCGGTCATCTCGAGGTCGATGGCAACGAAGTCAGATTTCGCGATGGACAGCAGAATCTTCGGCAGCTGCCGCCAGAAATTCTCCGAAGAGACTTCCATACTGGGAGCCGAGGTGTTGCCGAATGTTTGGCTTCCAGTCGTCAGTGGGTGAAGAGGAGAGGTGGAAGGCAGGTGGAAGTATGGATGGGTTAATGGAAGAAGTGGAAGAAGAGGGAGAAAGCTGTGGGCAGTCCACATGGGTTAGAAAAGGCAGAAGCCACCAAGGGGAGTTGAATTCAGGAAGGAGCTCCCGGTAGCTACAGATATCGAGGCAAGAGCACTCGATTGCTTGGGCAGGGCAGGTCATCCGACGGAGTATTCGTCCGTGTGTTCCTTCCTGGTTTGTAGGTTGGTGAAGATGGAATGGGAACCCTAAGGGATGGTAAGAGGTAGATAGGCAAAAGGTTGGAGGCCTAATCAAGTTGAAAATCTGAAAATAAGAAGTGCCCTTTTCATAGTGGCTTATTGCACCAGTCACCAAACACATTAAACTTTAACCAGATCTTCATCACAAGTACTGTACATATTTTCAGTTGTAAATGGCACATACATCTTATATGGCCAGAAAAAGGAAAACAAAAGCATAACCAAACATAATGACTGAAAAAAAGTCAAAAAGTTCAACGCTTATCCTTGCGGACAGCGGAATCTATGAAATCCCCGAGACTCGTACCAGCCTCAGGTGTAACGATGGAGGTTTTCTATTGTCGGTAGGGTTCGAACCCACGCACCCGTGACGCAAGGGGACGTTCCTAATCAAAGAAACGCCTGGCGGTCTCATTGCGCCATGAGCTGTTGAAGAAATTTAGAGGAGTTTTGAGATATAAGGGTAGGCCAGGAGGTCAGGAGAGCAACCTTGGGATGAAAGAGTGGGTGGGGCTGAAGCTTGTGGCTGGACGTGAGAGGTGAAGTCCACGAGGAAAAGGAAACGATGGAAGAGGTAAGGTAGGGGAGGGTGACCTCGGGAGATGATGCTATAGGTTTGTCTTTGCGACTTTACTCTAGAGATTACTGTTTGTGGCCTACGCAGCTGGACACGATAGCAACTGGGTTAAATCAACCTTACGCTGCGCTGCGTAAGAACACCCAACATGCACCAATAATTTCTTATGGAGATGAGGTGGACGGTATTGTGCCTCTTTAGGTCTTTGTTCAAATTCCCTCGGTGTGAAATGCTTTATGAGCAGTGGTCACGGAAGTATCTGCGTAGAGAACCAACTCTTCAACAATTCGCCAAGGTGTGTGGCAATGAAAGGCATCTCATCACTACTATGGGTTTGAGTACTTCTACCAACGATGTAATACACTAGCATGTGAACAGAGCGGTCTACGTCTCCAGAGCATTCATGTGCGGTAGACCCAAAGCCCTCTCAAGTTGATCGAGGACGATATGGTATCTCACTCACCGAGACAACAGCTCTCACGTCCGCATGCTCCCATGGCAAATTATCTCGAAATGACAACCCAATGCCTCTAGTCCGGCGAGCAGAATTACACGAACATGAGTATCTCACGCCACAGTCAAGCCCAAAGCCCAGGGCCCAAACACAACACCATCAACCTCCGACCAGACAGACACAAACATCCAGTGAAAGATTTGATTGTACAAGTTTATCTATGATACAACAGCGTTACACATCCTCTCTACCGTTCCTCAAACTTCCCCCCCCCCCATTTTTCAAACCGGGCCAAGAAATCAACACATGCTCACCATGTGAGCAAAATCTACCGGTCCACCATCATGTCCCGTACACTGGCGTAGTAACCCCGGTCCAGCACCTGAGGAAGCTCATCCCTGGTCAGCCACTTGAACTCCTTGTAACCAAACTTATTGGCCGTCAGGTCCGCCTGGCCCGCCATGATGCGGCCCTTGAGGAAGAAAGTCTTGCTGCCCCGCTCAAAGAGCTTGCCGCTCCGGACCTGCGTCTTGGCCACGTGCACGGCGGCCGGGCCGCGGCCGACCATCCACGTGTTCATGTTGACGCCCGCCGTGTCGTCGAGGATTCTCTGCGCAGCCTGTGAAGGAGGGTTGAATATCAGTACATCCGAATCTCAGAGGATAGAGAGGGCGAGGGGTGGTAGAGGGGGTAGAGGGGGCTGGAATAGAAAAAACCTCACCTCGTGAAGGTTCTCCTCCGTAGACAACCCCGCCGCAGGAAACTCCCAAACATCCTTCTTGCGACCAGCCTTCCTAACGACAAGGTACAGCGTCCTATCCATGGCGCGATCCAACCTCGTCTGGTCCCCCTTGATATCCGCCTCCGACACCCGCGGCGCCAACGCCTCAGGCGGCGCCCGATCCTCCTCGGGAATCGTCTCGGCGTCGTCGCTCACGCGCATCACGGCGTCCTTCAACAACAGCTCCACCGCCGTATCGTGCTTGCTCAGCCCGTCGCCGACGGCCAGCTCGTCGTCCCACGCCGTCGACGCTTTACCGTTGTACACGCCCAGCTCCTTGGCCACGGTGCCCTTGCGGTCCTTCACCTTCATGTTCCAGTCAATCAGCGCCGGCGTGTCGGGCTTGAAGTAGACGGACGTGATGAACGGCATCGTCAGGCGCTCGTTGAGGCGCTTCTGGTAGAAGAAGTAGGACTGCTCAAAGTCTGTCAGGGGCCTCGTCAGCAGCGGCGCCCGCGTGAGGATCACGCCCGCGCGGATCGAGGATGTCGGGATCGTGGTGTCCGCTGCCGCCTTGGGATCGGTTGGTTTGCTGACTTTTGACGGAGGAGGAGGAGGAGGGGGAGCGTCGGTCGTGGTCGTGGTCGTTGCGGCCGCGGCGGCACCCGAGTAGGCTCGCGAGGGAGCTGGAGCTCTAATCTGGACCCTCGCGCATTGTCTGCAGACTCTGGGGGTTGCTGTACGGGAGCTCAAGGTCAGCCAATTATCTCAGGGTTCATCTGAGGACGCAAACATACATTGTATGCGCCCGAGGGCGGCGAATGCGCCTCTGCTGGAAGCTGTCATCGTGAAAATGGCTGGGTGTACGGGGTCTCCTCCTTGACACCTCAGTCGAGAATCTCCAGATTGGAATTGAACTTTTTTGCTGTTCAAGCTCACCAAAGGTACGTACCGGATTGCCGGGGCGGCGCTTATCTAAGGCAAGATGTCCACCACGGCAAGACCTATGGTGCACCGTGCACGGGTGCACCATTGTGGTGCCTCAAATTGTACCTGAAAAGCAAGGTCGATCTTGACAGACGCCCGGGTCAACATCGCGCCTGACAAGCGCGGGTCTCAATAACGTAAGCAGCAGTAGCGAGGGGCTGGGGTGGGACCGCACAGAGCCTTTATCAACTCAACGCCCTGCCGCCAGACTTTTTCCTTTTCCTTCTTTTTTCTCTCTTCACGGCACCATTTCCTTATCGTCAAGACCCGTTCCGCCTCCAGAACGTCCTGATCATTTATCACGGTGCCCAGAGTAAACAGCAGTCTTTTTTCGCTAGCAGCACCTGCAATTTTCTTACTGGGCTATACTGTTAGATAGTTACTGCAAACACATCAGCGCCCTCGACCGCTGTTTAAGAACGGCTGGCTGGCTCTCTGCTGCCGTGTCGCGAGAATCCATGGTGAACTCGCGCCATGCGGCAAGCAATTCGTCGCGATAACCGCGCACATGAATTTTCTGCTTTGCATGGTCACTTGATGCTGCTGACTGTGCTACTGTAGAGATTGAGCGTGTTCACAAGCGCGATGTAGCTTCTCGTTAAGAGTCGTAATGTCCATTCGTCGTGTCGTCGTCTATCTACCTACTACAATACAGAAAGCCTTTCCAGCTTGAATTTGGGCCTCGCCTTTGATCGAGTCTCTCTCTCCAAAGACACCCGAGCGACTCGAGCTACTGCGAGACACAGCCCCTAAGATACACCTGTGCCTCTCACCCACCCTTTCCCAGAGACACGGGAAATTCAAAGTCGAAAATTTTCAAAAGAAGCCTCCTTCAGATGGAGTGTTGGGGTATTAAACCGCTTGGTTCGCTGCCAAACACCAATAACGCCTGATGCCCGATACCGTTCGTTCGTTTATGCTGCCGAATGTCGATCAAGCCTTGAGTTCCTCAATCGCACGGGCCACCTCTTTGGTAGCGATCTTCTCGCATGTCTTTTTGGCATCATCGTCCAGCGTCTGCGGATCGCGAAGGCCCTCGTACAACTTGCGAGAGACATCCCGATTAATGTTTGCGTATTGATCGGTCGTGAGCTCCTTTGCGCGCCAATGAGGCTTGAGAGCAGCCCGGACGATGCCGCTGATTCTCTCCTTTGTCTCAAAGGGGATGGCAGATCGCGTTGGCGAAGAGTCCTGCGACCGAGCAAATGTCGGTCTCTGACGGTTCGGCCGCTGGGGGCGAGGTTGGCGAATTTCCGCGCCGGTCGATCGACTGTCAGAGTCACTACTGTCCCCAGCATTTCGCGTCGGCGAGTAGTTGGCCTTGGGGAATCGCGGTTCCACATAGGAGCTCAGAGATAGCGTAGGTGAGCTAGGCCGAGGATGAGGTGGCGGGGTGAGGGAAAGCGCCCGCGGTGAGTTTCGTGATGATGGTGAGGGGGATGTGACAGGTGAAGAGGGGTCAACACCAGAGTGAGTGCCGAAATAATTCCGCACAGTCTCGTCGTCGGAAGGTGCGCTCATCTCCACCTCCTTGAGCAGCGACGACAGAAAAGATGGTCCGGGTTCCGTGTTGACGGGGGACTGGACGCGCTGCGTAGCACCGCCGTTCGTCTGAGGTCTCGATGCCAGAACGCTCGTCGGCGCGGGTGACGAAGTTATCGTAGGTGCGGGGGCGAGTGCGGACGCAACGGCGCCCGACGCGGTGCCAGATGCAGTTCCAGAACCAGATCCCGACACTGAAGCCGAGGCAGAGCCCGATCCGGAGCCTTCTCCCTGCAAAGGCAATCGGCGTGTACGAGGTCGCTTCAGCTTGCGCTCGGGTTCCTGAGCGGGTTCTTGAGGAGAAGCCGTGGTAGATCTCGACTTTCGCTTGCGGGTGTTGGGAGCGCTCGTCTCGGCGTCGCGAGCCCTCTCGAGGGCGCCCCAAGCCTGCTGCTCCTCTCTCGTCTCGGGAGCTGGCGGAGGGGGTTGCATAATGGGTTCGACTGGGCCACCGTCGAGGCGATGACCAACGGTTGGGCGAATATTTCTTGCAAAGATGTCTCTGGCGCCTAGGCGACTGGCGATGCTCATGCGCTGCTCCCAGTCTTGGTGCTCTTGGATATCGCGAAAGTGTCCTCGCTGGGCTTGAGCGCGGCGAAACCCCTGAAATAAGTCTTCGTCTTCGTGGTTGTCGAGGTCGATGTCAGTAGCATCGTAAATGCGACTCGCAATCCGGTCCCAGGCGCCTTGCCACTCGAGGGATCTTGCCTCGCGTCGTGCGTTTCTAGCTTGCAACTGGGTTCGCAACATGCCTCTTTGAGCGGTAACGTTTCGTCGGCTGGCTGATCGTGCAGCCGGGTTCAAAGGCCGTGACTGGATCACCTCGACATCCGAAGCCTCACTAGGGCTGGATCGGCTGGCGTTGTTGTTCTCGTCACACTCAAAGCAGTACCATGACTCGGTCTGGGGGACACCAGACAGCCCGATGCAGTGTGTGTGATAGGCTGCATTGCAACCATCGCAGAGGAGCAGCACCTCTTCATGATCCGAGGACTCGCAAATGGGACAGGCGGGACTCGGCTCCTCGCCCTCGCCCTCGGGGTTCTCCTGAAGCCATCTGTGGATATCAAACTCCTGCTCTTGCTTCTTGTCTTGGACAGCGTATGAATCGATAGGGGGGCCTGTTATCATCATGTACGTTAATTTCGTGTTGCTGCCGCTGCGAGCGCCTGGTGCGGTTCGGGGTCTTTTGATACGTACCGTTGAGCTCAGATGAGAGGCTGACCTCATTGAAGGGTGTACGGCAAATGGGGCAAGTGTTGGAGTTCTTGGCCCAACTTCTGATGCACTGATCGTGGACTACGTGATTGCAGCCGACGAGGGTAGCAATGTAGTTTGACTCTGGTTCTTCCAGTATTTCGAGGTCTGAGTCGATGGCACGGTACGTTTGCTGTGTTGTTGTGGTGGCTGCTGTTGCTTTTGCAGCTGCTGGGCCCGCTCCATTTGCAGCAGCGTCTTGCTGCTGTTGCTGCTGCTGCTGCTGCTGCAACGAGGGGTGCTGCAGCGACTCCAGGCATATGATGCACTGATCCGGTTCAGTCATTGTGGCAACTGTGGTAGTATCGCTTGAGGTTTGATGAATTCATAAAAAAACGTCTTTGAGCAGGGCCAACGTATGGCTTCGATATTGCAAAGATGTGACGTGGATCTTGTTGTCGTAGCCGTGATTGTGCGAACTTGTTTATGGGCTTTGTTGCCTTGTTGTGTCGGTCGTGGGGTGGTGAGGTAAGGTAAGGTAAGGTAGGGGAAAGAAAAAGAGAGGTGCCGAGTCGTTCAGTGCCTGGTCGTGGTGGTAAGTTGTAAGGTACCTGAGGTAGACGTGCTGCGGCGACTAGACGGCTGTCGGGTTGCTATCAGTTGAGTGAACAAATGCACGACCAACTGGGCAGGTTGCTGAAGAGTGGGAAGGGTACGAAGGGGGGGCCACTTTGGGGGTTGGAGGGGAAAGTGGAAGGTGGCCCAGGTTTGGTAGGTGAGTTGGGTATGTTCTGCGTTTCTGGCTGGAGATGGATTGTCAGTCGGTTCGGTGGATGTTTCGCCGCTGCGCTAAGCACGGAAACCAAAGCAGCAGGAAGGCCGAGGAAAATAATGTACAATAAAATAAAGTGGCCGGTGTGGAGAGAAGAGGGGGCTTCAAAGTTTGGCTGGCAGTGCTTTTTGGTGAGGCGAGACAAGCAGGAAGAGTGAGAGGGGAGAAAAAGGGTCAGGTTTGGTCACCCTTCTTTGCAGATGAGGTATGTTCGTGGGTGAGGTGCCCACTCGTGGACGGGAGCGGTCAGTGTATGGTAGATGCTCTCAGTCTCTCAGTGCTGGGCTGAGAACTGGGCGGGAATTGTAAAAGGAAAGACTTGGAGAGGCCAGGACCCCAAGGCGGTTTTTTGCGAGCTTAGCGCACGCGTACAGCTGGTCTCAACTGGGGCCAATCAACGGCCGGCTGATACAGCGGTGCGCCACGCTCCTTGCTCCTTGCACCTTCGTCCTTTTGCACCCCGTCCTGACGCTTCGCGGCTTCTCAGTCGGTAGGTGGCCCACTGGGCTGGACTGTGGACACTGGACAGGGACCTCATGGACTGCATCCCATGCCTCCACCAGCAACGGCAACACCCTCACAGTCACACTCAGTCACTCACACACACACGCCCGTAGATACAAACGTGCACCTGGACGCATGCTCGAGGCAGGTCGACGCACTGAGACGGACCGGACTAGCCTACTAGGGCCGCTGCAAGAGCACATACCCGACTCTCCATGGATCGATTCAGGAGCAGGAGCATCAACACCAGCCGGAGGCGATATCTCACCTCACGGACATCCCACGCCGAGAAAACCACCAAGGACCTCGGGGAGTAGGATAGCCCTGTTGGGAGGTGTTCCTGAAGCAGCAGCTCCTCGTCTCCCTCGGTAACATTGTCCATATGGCAGTGTAGGCAGATAGGTAGGTACGGATACATCTGACGGGAAAACGAAAAGAAAACGACTCGGTACGTACCTTGACTTGGCACCAGAACCCAGACAACGGCTGGGAGCTTGCGTGGTTGCGTTACTTCGAGGTTGCGTTTGCCGGGCGTTTTCTCCTCACGATTCGACTGCTCCCTTCTATCGTCTTTCGGCCAGCCCTCCAATCAGATAGGTACTGAATGACAGACTGCCAGAAGCAACGGAGAGTGAACGAATTGTGTCCGGGGGAAACGGTGGGAAGGTGGTAAATGGGCGGCGAGTCAAACGCTTAATGGGTTGGCTACTTGGCTCGTGCGACGTTGTTTGGTGACTTTTTGGTCAGGTACCTCGATCCAGCTGAGCGTGGGTGTGATGGATCATGGAGAAAGTCTTAGGTCGGTTCAATAGGTAGGTAGGTGGCGTATGGCGTTGAGAACTTGAGACGCCTTTGATGGAGGGCGAGGTGTGAGGGCGTCTACGTCAGGCCTTCCTGTCTGGTGTAATCGAATCGTACTTTGTAATACCTAGTTCAAAGTGTTTTTGATGTGAGTGTGAGTGTGGTGAGGCAAGGCGAGGAAAGACAAGGAGGTAGTGTTCCGAGTTGACGCGCAAATACGGCAACGTCAGCCCGAGTACTAGGAAGGGGGCATCTAAAGACAACCGCGGGACAAGCAGGAGGATTGAGAACGTGCAACGGTGGGAAGCGGTCGAGGGCGGAAGAATAGTGGTAGCTGAAGAGGTAAAGTCGGGGCGCAGAGCGTGAGTATTCGGCGCTGGAATGGGTCAGGTCGACAATGGGTGCTATCTCCGCTTCCAAAAAATGGTTTGCACCCATTACAGGTTGACGGAAGTCGGGGGGGGGGCAGTGGCAGGCAAATGGGCAATTGCCAATTGGGGGGGAGAGAGGTTAGAGAGTGAGAGGGAATCTAAGGTACGGCCCTATGTCCGTAAAGCAAGGTACACGTGAGACCTTCATGCCCCTCGTTTCTCGGAGGCCGACGAGATTGGTTCGATGGGGCCTGGCCTGCGTCAGGTTGCGACCCCAAGCCCAGAGTCCGGTCTGTTCCTTGGTGCTTGGTGTGCCCGAGCAACTTTTTTTCCATTAATCCATTAAATCATTGTCGTTGACGGCCGCCCGTCCCGGTTGCTACCTACTTTACTTTTCCCACATTTAATTGCCAGAGGGGAAAAAGACCACGGCAAGGGTAGGAAAGCCTGAACCAAGAAGCGGCCAATTTGCTGGCGGATGTGTACGGCGTTTTATACCCATGTGAACCTGCTCTCGTTTACGGCGGCATTTCCGTGCAGCACAGGATCACGGCCCGTCATCCTCTAGGCCCCCAAAGTATGCTGCTTACACAGTACCTTCGTGATATCCTCGGCTCGCGGGTGTGCGTCTATGTATGTGTGTCCATCTGCTAGCCTACGTGCAGCGTCTTCAGAAACAGGGTCGAGGTGAGAAGCTCAACTCACCGACTTACACGGGACACAGAAAACCCACCAACGTGCTTTTCTGGTTTACTCGTCTTCACCGCGACAGCCGGGCCGCCTCATTGGCCCGCCGCCTAACCGCAGCCTGCGTTCGCGTTTTATAAGTCTAGAACACCCGGATGACTCAAGTTGTGATTCGACGTGACATCCCGTAACGACTGCCGCGCACTTGTTCGCTTTGCTTTGATCATGGCCTTAATCGAGATTTTGAACCCGCCCCAGAATATCGAGACGACTACCGGGCTTCGTGAGAACCTTGTTGGAACACGCCCTCTAACGCAGGCCAGCCGCCTGCAGCATATGCAGGCACCCAAGCGGATCATCCCTCACTGCCTTGCTCGATCTGGAGATGACTCGGCGTCAACGTGGACACCTTGACGGCGTTGTTCTCTACCTACGCTAGATCACAGTTACGTAGCCTTACGGGGGTCTTTGATGACGACTGGAGCAAATCTTTTTTGATGTTGGGTAGCCCGCTTCGACGCTTCAACCACGCGGCTGAAGCCACGGGGTCGATGACTCTATCCATGCCAACTAACTCCACACGCCCTGCCAAATGACCTCGGAACGCTTTTCACCACTTCACGTTGTGACTTGCCTGAGCAGGTCGGTGGGCGTATCTCAAGGACGGAGGGGGAAGCGATCGGGAGGGGACGTTTTGTTGTACGTCAAGTTCTTTTCATTGCTGACCAAATGGTCCCTCTGGCAGCTGACCGAAGACCCGTTCCGATATGGCCATCGTCAGGATGTAGGCACGATATCCGATTTTCCCAACACCACCCGAAATGCAAAGCAGAAACCATCCACTATTCGTAATCCCGTCCCTTAAACCTCAGCAATCTCCCTCAGACGACGGAGAGTGGAGCGCATGGCAGCAGCTGCGGGGGTGCTATTGCATATTATTAGCATTTTGTCTTCATTGCAGACCATCTTCGAGTGTGAAAACATACGCGACAGTGTAGGCACCGCCAGCAACGGTCTTGTTGCAGCCTCTGCAGTTCCAGATGCCGGTGGAGTGGCGCTTGACGGTAGGCTTGCCGCAGAAGGTGCAGGTGTACTTGGCGTGCTGGGAGATTTCCATCTTCTTGACCTGCTTACGCAGGGAGGCACCGTAACGGGTACCGTACTTTCCGGTCACTCCGACCTTCTGTGAGGTTGTTAGAGATCTGTGGCTTCAACGTTGAGGATTCATGGTCCATCAGAGATCGTGTCAAAGAGCCGCCTTGTAGCAAGTAGCTCCGAGCTGCAAGTCGAGACGAGAGAGAGATTCGAGGTCCGTTGGGAGGTGCCAATATTTTTCGTTCTCGAAATCGCGACATCTGAATTATCGACTTTGTGGAAGAGTCTGCGAGTTGCACAAGTCGGCGTGTTTAAGGTCAGTTGTTGACAGCATCTGCCTCTGGCGTCGTGAAGTTCCGTCAAAGTTGGCGTCCAGGGTCGTTCGCTCGTTCCGCAGTTCTCTCGTTCTCTCTCTTGTCGTCGTCTCGCATTGCGCTCGGTGCTATTGCGTAGGCGGCCTGCTTGTTCGACCCTACCCAAACCACCATACCTAGCCCTTGGTAGATGCCATCGTCGCCAATGAGGGAAGATCGTGGGCCAGTGTCGACGCGGGGTAAGGACGTCCAAGCAATGACGGGAAAGTCGATGAAACCATTCGTCCTAGATGGGGTAGTAGAACATTACGAACCTTCGTGCGCTTGGCCATTTTGTCGAATTTTGGGGGGGAACGGGTTCGTTGACTTGAAGTGCGACGAGTGGTGTTGACGGTTCCTCTAAGGCGGTTGAAATTTCTAGAGGATGGTGTCGAATTTTGTCAGGGCTTGCCGACTCCGTTTGTGCGCTGAGAAAAGCGAGCACGGACCACAACTGACGCGAAAAAAAGAATGCGGCAGAACCCCGGCAGTGGGGTTTGCACCCGCCCTGACGCAACTTTCGGGTCCATTCTCCAGAGTCGCAAAAACTTGACCCCATCCTCACACGTGATCCGTCACCTGACTGTCGACAACGGCTTACCTAACCACTGACTCGGCGCATTGTTCGAGAGGTTGCACTGAAGGGCCTCTTCAAACGCCCGGGGAGGAGGCCGGGAGATCGGCGTCACAGCTGTCCGCTCGGCCCTTCTAAGCCGTAAGGGGAAAGCACAGCGCCCGGGTGGTTGTCACGAAGACGCTAGACCGCCGAGGCAGCGCGGACCAGATGCCTTGAACAGTTGATATCGCCGTTTGCTACATCACAAAGTTTGCGCTCTCGACGGCCGCAGCTTGGAATGTGTCACCTCAATGGACAGCGAAACGGACACATTTTCGATGGATCATCGTGCATCTGTGAAAGGGGCCGGACATTGGTGCCACTTTTCGTGGCGTGCTGGGATATGTAAAGATGGCCGGCCTCCGCATGACTTTTGAGTGCAATCGTTAGTGTCTGAGACTCTCGCACCCAGACTTTTTTTTTCTTTAATTCCTGCAACTGCGTTTCTTTTCTCTTTTTCCATCAAAGTCAAATTCTCATTGAAGGACATATCGTGCAAGCGTCAGAGATGCCTTTCAAGCAACACGGCCGTCAGTACGACTTGGTCGTTTTTGGTGCTACCGGTGTGTATAAGTCGAGGGAGGATCGTGGTGATGTAACTCAACGTCCAACCGCTGACAACTGCAAACAAAAGGCTATACCGGGACATTCGTGGCAGAGCACATTACAACCCATCTGCCGACCAATTTGAAATGGGCAGTTGCAGGTCGATCGGAGACGAAGCTCCAAGGTCTTGTTGCTGAGTGCAAGAAGCAGAGTCCCGACAGGTTGCAGCCCGGTGAGTGAAAGGATTTTAGGTTATGCCGAGATCAGATGAGTGTCTGATCTTCACCAGTCAAGTGACCGTCCCGGCGTCTTCCATTTTCAATCGTGCTGGCAGTGGACGAGTCTACCACTCGTTGGAGATGGCGAGCCGAGAAACAGCAGCTTGCATTGGAGGGGAAAGTGGTGACGAGGTGCTCAAGAGAGGGGTTGATCCGTCATGCAGGCCTAGCCAAATAAGTCACTACCCATCAATGCTAACCGCTTCCACAGAAATCGAAATCTGCAGCCTCAACCATGAAGACCTCGAGGCACTCGCCAAAAAGACATTTATTCTCATCACAACCGTCGGCCCCTATGCAAAGTATGGCGAGTTTGCCTTCCGAGCCTGCGCCGAGAACGGCACGCATTACCTCGATGTCACCGGCGAGACCCCTTGGACCGGCACAATGATTGGCAAATACGATAATGCGGCAAAGGAAACAGGCGCCATGATGTTTCCCCAGATTGGAATCGAATCGGCACCGCCAGACCTCGTCACCTGGTCGTTGGCCAAGCAGGTGCGCGAGAAGCTCTCGGCCAAGACAGGCGCCGTGACGGTATCCATCCACAAGCTGGAGTAGGTTCTTTCTTTCCATCTCGCCGTGCCATTGATAATTGGATTTGGGGTGCCTGTGAAACATCGACAGAACGTTGCTCTAACGCCGAATTTTTGTCTGTTAGTTCGGCTCCATCAGGCGGTACCCTGGCGACGGTCCTCAACCTGTTTGAGTCATTCACGATCCAGCAAGTAAGAGAGCAGCACAAACCATATGCTCTCTCGCCCGTGCCAAACAACAACAAGGTTCAGTCGCAGACGTCCCTGCTGACCAAGTTGGTGGGATTGCGAAACGTTCCCAGCCTGGGACTGATGACTACGTCGATTGCTGGGATGACGGATACGCCCATCATCCAAAGAACCTGGGGTCTCTTGGCATCGGTGCCTTCGCGTGAGAAACAATTCTACGGACCAAACTTTTCGTTCCACGAGTACATGAGAGCAAGGGGTTACCTCCAAGGAATGGCCATTCACTGGGGTCTTGCCTTCTTCGGCCTCCTGCTTGCGACTGCTGCGCCGTTCCGCAAGTTGGTGAAGAGATTTGTTTACGAACCTGGCCAGGGCCCGGACAAGGAGCTATCAAAGAAGGATAAGATTGAGTATCGTGGCATTGCCAGCCCGGATAAGGAGTCCAAGACGGAGTTTCCCAAGGCTTACTGTCGTGCCTGGTACGACGGCAGCATGTACTACTGTGAGTTTGGTTTCCTCCAATTGGTCGAGGATGACGGAATGCTGACTGAACACACACATATAGTGACGGCTGTTCTATTGGCCCAAGCTGCATCAACGCTGTTGGAGGAACACGTTGATCTGCCTGGCGGTGTCTTTACTCCGTCGTGCTTGGGACAGCCGTTCATCGATCGGTTGCAGGGAGTTGGCTTCAACTTTGAGGAGAAGATTCTGGAGCACTGACTGACGAGATGAGGTGTTGGTTCTCAACTGGGTTGTCCACCGATGATGATTTGAGTTGAGGTGAGGTTCGCTTCAACGTAAACGGATTGTTCAAACGTATGCTGTAATTATCGAAACATGTTATACTCAATTTTGAAAAGAACGGGTTCATGTGCGTGACGATCGTTGCCGCATAAACTATCTGCCCGCGAAATAAGCTGACAACAGGATGCAACTTCAATTTTCGATGATAGCCAGGGGAGCTTACGACAGCTACCCAGAAGCTACCCAAGGTAAGCAGATAGGCCAGGGGTTTAGGTTCGCCTTCTGATCCAATTGACGGTACTTGCAGCGCGATGCTTCCAGTTGGCACCGGAGATGCATCCCAAATGTTCCCACTGTGGAGATGTCGCCGGCGTGCTGGGCCGACGTACCTACTGTAGCCGACCTGCCGGCAGCTGGGCACATACCAAAGATACCGTAAGGCACCTTACCTTAAAGCACCTAAGCACCTAAGGTACGTAGTGCATTCCATTTGGCAGTCGTCGGGTAATTAGCGCCCCGAAAGCAGCTTTCCCCGCAGAATTAAAGGAGCACGCAGCTCGAATGGCCAGGCCCAGGAGACTCCCCAATTCGGTGCAAAACTAGGACGTCATCAGTCCACGGTGCATGAGGTGAGGTGCAAATCCAGCACCGGCCAGACCCAGCAAGTAAAGCACAGGGCAGTCTCCGTCGCTTTCCACGTCCACCACACGCAGCAGTGACCTTTCTCCGGAACCTTCAATTCCTTGTACTCAGTTGCGACATGCGATAACCCACGAACCGACGACTTTCCCTTCCACTTTCTAAGTCGAACCAGATTATAGATTTTTCTTCACTTTTCTTTCCTTCTTTCATATCTGTGATACCCCCCCTGAGCTGTGTGAGAGAGGTAGAGAGAAAGAGTGAGAGAGCGCTCGCGCGGAGAGAGAGAGAAGAAGAAGAAGAAAGCTTTTTTCGAGAATGGATCAGACAACAACAACAACAACCGCCTCGGCCTCGGCCACCGAGAACACGCCACTACTACCAACGACAGAACTCCGCCCCAAGTCATCGCGAACCGTCACGTTCAATCCGAACCCCGTATCCAAGACCATCGAGCCGGAGCCCAATTTTCAACGATCAAAATCGAGCCACGGCAACAGTCTGGCGACGAGTCCCGGACAGAGCTCGGCCCTATCTTCCATCAACAACAAGCTGCGTAGGAGAAACAGCCATGGCGCCGTGCAGAGCCTACCGCCTCAGATGGTGCCCAAGATCGGTCCCCAGCGAAGCACCAAGAACGCGCAGAAGCTGAAGCTCCTGCCCAACCCCGAGCTCAACGAAGAAAGCCCCGACGAGGAGAGCGGGAGGGACGTGTACTCGCAGTACACCAGAATCAAGGACCCCACGGCGCGTAGGGATGCCGCGCGCCTGGGCAAGGCGGACCGCGACAGGCTGCCCAGGGTGACGGCGTACTGCACGGCGAACAAGTACCAGATGGAAGGGCTCATGCGCTTCCTCAAGGGCCGCGGCAAGTCGAGGGGCGCCAACCCCAAGCTCATTGACGAGTGCATCTACACGGCGTACGACTATAGCAAGACGGTCGAGAACAGGCACGATCGCAGAGTAGGCGCGCAGCCCGACCCGGTCCAGGCGTACGAGAGGCGGCACTCGACGGGCGACGTCTCGGACAACGGCTTTGCTCGGGACAACCTCATCGACCTTCAATCCGAGGGCCGGCACGACTCTGGTTTCGCCGACGGGTTTGAGGGCGCCAACAACGAGCACGCCATGGTCGAGTCCAATCCGGACTTTGACACGCAGATCCACACCCCCGAAGTCTTCCTCTTTGACTACGGAGTCGTTGTGATATGGGGCATGACTCTGGCCCAAGAGCAGAGGTTCCTCAAGGAGCTTGCCAAGTTCGAAACGGAGAAGTTGTCGCCAGACGATGTCGAGACGGAGCACTTCAACTTTTACTACACAAAGGAGTATCAGGCCCGCATCTACAATGACTTCATCACTTTAAGGGACAAGAGAAACTACATGACCAAGCTGGCCATTTCTCATGCCCTAGCACAGAGCGTCAAGGTAAGAGACTGTTGACAATCATAGGGACTGCTCGGTAACTGACATGGTCGGGATAGACATCGCTTTTCGAGGAACTGATTGCTTCGACCGTCGACACATGTAAAGACATCCCTACGCAGATCGCGCTGACGGGCAAGATCGCCCTCAGCCGCACGCAAATCAACATGCAGATCGGCGAGCTCTTCATCCTCCGCATCAACATCCACCTCAACGGCTCCGTCCTCGACACCCCGGAGCTGTTCTGGGTCGAGCCGCAGCTGGAGCCGGTGTACCAGGCCGTCCGTACCTACCTCGAGATGGACCAGCGCGTCGGCCTCCTGAACGAACGCCTGGATGTCATTGCGGACCTGCTAGCGGTCCTCAAAGACCAGCTCAGCCATGGACACGGAGAGAAGCTAGAGTGGATTGGTAGGCCGACCCCCTCCCTGCCCCTTTTCTTGACCTTATCCCCTTGGCCTTTTGCTGACAGCTCTCATAGTAATTGTACTTATTGCGGCCGAGATTGTCGTCGCAGCCATCAATATCGTGGTGGATTTGTATGCATCGGATTAGTAACATTTATGGCACGCATACAAGTAGGAATTAGGAATCTCTTTTTGCACAGCGGGGTCTTCACAGGCAGGGGAAAAGCTCAGCAATCGGGAAGGTAATTCACGCAAAACAGGGCACACAGAACATCCATGGGCCCCGTCAAAGTGGCGCAATAGAAAATGAGCTTCACGGCGCAGATCACGCAGTGGGAGGAGGATGAGGGTGCTACCCTAGTCGGCTGCAGCAACAACTACTCCATTTTCCAGGAGTCGATTACGGTATTTCTCTTGTATTGTACAAATAAAAAAAAGGAATTTTCTACCCGCAAAGCCCCTCCCCAACGCCAAAATACCTGTTTACACGGAAGCATGTGCTGGATGCCAATCAGTCATCCGCCTTGTCGTCCTTGTCGTCGGCCGCGGGCGTGTCGTCTGCCTGCTCCTCAGTATCGTAGTTGGTCATCTCCACGTCCTCATCCTGTGACGCAGCTGGTGCGGGCTCTGGCGACTTTTCGCGCTCTTCCTCGTCCTCCTCCTTGGCCTCGGCGCTCTTGCTCTTGGCTGCGAAGGCTTCCTTTTCCTTTTGGTACTTGGCCATCTCCTCCTCGGAGCGGGTCTGAAACTCCTCCTTTTCGCCCTCGGGAAGATCCTTCCAGCCGCGGGCGAGCTCCTCTTCAATGTTGGCGTCGGCGTCGTCCTTGTTCTTCTCCTCGAGAACGGGCCGCGTGTCGGCGCAGTACAGCTCGAACGCGTTTCCGGGGCGCTTGGGCGGCTTCGCAACGCCGTTGGTGCGCGCCGACGCCTGTGTATCGGTGCCCTGGGTCGCGTCGCCGCCCTGGGTGTGGGAAAAGGTCTCGGAGCTGGGCGAGACGGTGGCGGCGGTCTGGCTGAGGGGCCTGGAGTTGGCCTTTGCGGCCGAGTCGATCTCGGCCAGGACGGAGGGCTTGCGGTGACCGCGTTTCGTACGCAGAGGCTTTTCTTGCGGCTGAGATGGTGTCAGCATCCTGCTTTGTCGTCGAGGTGGGCTTGGCGGAGGGCCTACAGTCGGGGGCGGGCTCGGGCTGCCGTCTGAATCCTCCACGTTGGCGCTCGTTCTCTTGGCCAGCTGTTCGAGCAGGAAGGCTCTCTCCATCCGCAGCTTCTCAATTTGTCGTCGGATCCGGGCGAGGCGGACGCGGGTCGCGTCGTTCTCCTCCTCGACCTCGCCGGTGCGCTGCTTGAGCTGGATGCATTTTCGCCGGTAGGCCTCTTCGACGGAAGGAGGTAGGGAAGGCGGAATCGCTGAAAGGTCGATCGCGGGGGGGTTAGCTCGAATGATCTTTTTGGGAGGCATTGTGCGTGCGCGGGTTGTCCGGCGATGTTCGAATCGTATCGAATGGGAAGGGGTGGGAGAAGAGAATTGGCTTTTTTCCCCCAAGACAAGGTACGGGGGGAATGAGTTGCGACGAGATGGGGTTCGCGGCGGATGTCAAGCGGAGCTTTGCGAGGGTGGTAGGTTCATTGATTTTCCAAGGGAGTTTACAAACGTACCGGATTGCGGAGCCATTATTACGTATCTGCAAAGGTCAAGAGTGATGAAGGTAGTACAGAGCACGCCAAAAGGACGAAGGAGATGAATTGAGGCTCGACTGCGACGCGGATCTGAAGATTGGAGAGATGGAATTGGGTAAAGGAACCTGGGCCGGGGGGGAGCGCGAGGGAATGGGCGATTGTCGTCAGGAACCAACACGCAGCAAACACGCCAGCTGGGAAGTGCGAGGCTGGCAGCTGCTGTCTCACAGACGACAGGAACCTTGGGAGTGCCACTGTACTTGGAAGCAGGGGGGTTCCGTTCCAGTGTTTCTCGCTCCGTCTGGACGGGGGGTGGTCCGGGTGGTCCCAGCACCTGTTGAAGCTGTGGCCCAAAATTTAGAATGCACCAGATGCGCCGGATCGGAACAATGGCTCGCCTACAGCGTCGTGATTGGTCATCCCCGGTACCTACCCACCAAGGCTGCAGCCATACGCTCCCGCACTACACACGCCTTGCACCCAGACTTTTCTTCGAAAGGCCTGCCGTAGAGGAGGAGCTTCCGCAACCACATCATCAACACACAGGGTACATTCTACACTGTTGTTTTTGAGCCTCACGACTGACACCGCCCCGATTTACGAAGCGCATCAGGTCGGTGGCCCATCATGTCTCTCAACATTCCCAACGCGCCGAACGCCAACCTGTTCAAGCAGGGGTACAACAAGTGAGTCCCCTTTTTACCAATCTGGAGCTCCCCTCCCCTCCCCCGCCTTGAAGCCCGTCACCGACACTGACCCCTCGTAACCAGCTACGATTCCGAAGATGGAGCCGTCCTTCGCAACATCGACGCCTGCCGGGCCATTTCCTCGACCGTCCAGACGTCCCTTGGCCCCTACGGTCGCAATAAGATCGTCATCAACCACCTCCAGAAGATGATCCTTACCTCAGACGCCGCCACCATCCTCAGAGAACTCGATGTCGTCCACCCGGCAGCCAAGCTCCTGGTTATGGCTAGTCAACAGCAGGAGGCTGAGATGGGTGATGCCACCAACCTGGTCATCGTCCTTGCCGGCGAGCTGCTGAAGAAGGCCGAGGACCTGCTTCGCATGGGCTTGAAGACATCAGATATCGTTACCGGTTACGAGCGTGCACAAAAGTTCGCTCTGGAGACACTCGAGGAGCTTTCCGTCGACAAGGTGGAGGATATCCGCTCGCAAGAGGAGCTCAGCAAGGCCATCCGTACTGTCGTCGCCAGCAAGCAGAACGGTAGTGAGGACTTCTTGGCTGACCTCGTTGCCGAGGCCGTCCTGGCCGTGCTGCCCAAGAACCCCGTCGGCTTCAACGTCGACAACATCAGAGTCGTCAAGATTATGGGTGGTGCTTTGGAGCAGAGCAGGGTAGTCAAGGGTATGGTCTTCCCCAAGGAGCCGGATGGATCGATCAAGAAGGCGCAGCGTGCCAAGGTCGGAGTCTTCTCCTGCCCCATCGACACCAGCCAGACCGAGACCAAGGGAACCGTTCTTCTCCACAACGCCAAGGAGATGATGGATTTCACCAAGGGCGAGGAGTCGCACCTCGAGGCTGCCATCAAGGAGCTTCACGACGTTGGCATCAGAGTGGTCATCGCTGGATCAACCGTCGGCGAGCTGGCCCTTCACTACCTCAACAGATTCGGCATCCTCGTCATCAAGATTCTCAGCAAGTTCGAGCTGCGAAGAATCTGCAGAGTCGTTGGCGCCACTCCCCTTGCTCGGTTAGGTGCACCGATGCCCGATGAGATGGGTTCCATTGACGTTGTCGAGACCCTCGAGATTGGCGGAGACCGCGTGACCGTGTTCAGACAAGAGAACGAGGCCACAAGAACAGCGACCCTGGTCCTCAGAGGAGCTACTCAGAACCACCTGGACGACGTTGAACGCGCTGTCGACGACGGCGTCAACGTCGTCAAGGCTATCACCAGAGACCCTCGCCTTGTGCCCGGTGCGGGTGCTACCGAGATCCAGCTCGTTGAGAGGCTGAACGCTCTCGGCGAGAAGACTCCTGGCTTGTCGCAATACGCCATTCGCAAGTACGGCGAGGCCTTTGAGGTCATCCCCAGAACGATTGCTGAGAGTGCCGGTCTGGATGCCACGGAAGTCCTCAGCAGGCTGTACGGAGCTCACCACAAGAAGGACGACTGGGCCACCGGTGTCGACGTCGAGGTAAGCGAGATGATTTCGTATTTTCTGGAATGCCATGCTAACTTTGCTAGAACGACGACGGCTCTGGTACCCTTGACGCCCGCGACGAGGGCATCTTGGACCTGTTGGTCTCCAAGTCATGGGCCATCAAGCTCGCCACTGAGGCAGCCCGCACCGTCCTTTCCGTTGATCAGATTATTGTGGCTCGTCGGGCAGGTGGCCCCAAGCCTCCTGGCCCCAACCCTGTAAGTCATATCCCCTGCGTACATCGGTTGCAGCGTGCTGACATTCAGTTTAGAACTGGGATGAGGACTAAATGGGTATATACGGCGGCTGGTAATGGAGTTCATGTTGGTTTTGATGATCATAGACCACCCCAAAAGTCACGTCGAGATATCCCGAATAGAGTCCTAAAGACAAATGCAAGTGCGCGCGCAGGCCCAAAGTGATGTCTCCCAACGTCTGAAATTGGACCCAGTGGATGTGACCTCTCTTCGCCAGAGGGTTCGGTTGAGCTCACAGGATAAGTGTACGGTGAGTCTGGGGCATGGCTTTGATATCAAAAGTTACGCTCCTGTTATAGTCAGGTAATTGTACTTTTGGTGACTGTACACAACAGTCGTAAAACTCCCACACGCGTCACCAGGAAACAACAACGACATTCACCAAAGATTCACCCGCTTGAGCAACGGAAAGACCGGAACGTTCAGGACAGAATGCCTGGGAGTTCTGTTGTTAACTTGAGAGATTGATGGCCAGGAGAGGGTCTAGACTAATGAGCTCTTGAGACGCCCCCAGCTGACCTTACTGCGGCGGGGCTGGAACACACATCCGAGTTCACATTGGCATCATCACTCATTGACGTGGAAGAGCAGGTTCCGCATGACAATAGCATGAATTCGCTAGATCGCATGTACTGCATTGGGGCAGACCAGTCGGTAGACTGTCGCGCTCTGTCCACAACAAGAAGACAATCTACAAGCTGGCTTCTCTCGCGCGTGCCAGAGACCATTCAAGCGGTGGCGACCTTAAAACCTCCCGGCGTCAGATCCGTTAATACTCTAGCGGGGTCATACTTGTTCCGAATTTCCTTCAAGCGGTCTAGGTTCCCCTCGGGATAACTCTTAAAGACAGGCTGGCCGACATTTGCCTCATTGAGGTAGTAGAACGGATACAGCGCGCCCATGGGCTCCAATCTCTCCCTGACCCTGGCGTTGAACTCGCTGATAAAGGTATTAAAGATTTCGTCATCCGCTTCGTCTGCCCAGCTGTACGTCTGCTCGATCCAGCACGCAGGCGACTCGTCGATGCCCTGCAACGCACCCGGCCGGGCGTTTGTGGCTGCGAGGAAGGCCGAGATGATGGGGTTGAAGGCGAAGCCGATGATACCGCCACGCGTTTCCTTGAAGGCTGACGTAGGTGATGACGGGCAGAACAGCGGCCTTGGGATCGTTGTGCCCTTTGATGGCGAAGTTGTATACGCTGTCGATGAATCGATGCTTGACCTCTTACGAGGGCGATGCGATCATTACAGACGGGGTGCGGCGTGTCTGAAGATGGAAGCGAGTGACTAGACAGAACGAGTTTCCGCCTACTTGGAGCGCCCAGAAGAGATCTGCGTGCTCGTTTGTGGAGGTGACTTGCGCGATGCTGCCATCAGCCAAGACGCACTGGTTCTTTTCTGTCAGTTGCTTAAGATCTGAGTTTGGTGTCCGCGGTGTCTCACAGACCTCGTATGCCTTGATATTGCCGTTGGTAGACGCCAGACCGTACTCGTAGCTGAAAATGGAAACGCCGCCCCCCAGCAAGAGACCTGACACGCCGGTTGGGCTGCCTCGACCGCCGAGGACGGTCACGCCCGTGCCGTCGAGCGCGGTGTATACGTCGGACCACCGGAGTCCAGGGCCAATGGTTAACGTGTCTCGGTCGTCGGAGAGTTGGAGGGTTCTCGTGTTCTTGCTCGAAACCAAGATACCGGTAGCGCCGATGCTGCTTGCGTTGGAGATGGGCATGTGTCCGCCTCCGCGCATTGCGAACTCGACTTTGTGGTCTACGATACGCTTGAGACCAGATTCTAATTGCTAGGCGTTGAGGGGTGTGAATATGCACGCTGGACGTAGTCAAGATCTCGCGGACCAGGGAACTGGGCGATGGTTGAGATGTTAGGGGGGCAACACTCAGGTTGGGATGGTCATAGGAACACTGCTCTCACCTTGGACTTCCTCGGTATAGGCTTCGTCTTCAGGGAGGAGCTTCGAGTTGCCAAAGTCTCTCCTGAGGCCCTGGCAGACTTTGGGTGCCTTCTCTGCGCATGATACCTCTGAAGCAGCAGCCGCGGTGACGAAGCTGGTCAGTAAGAGGTAGAGAGCATGCATCATGTAAAATGGAGGAGCGTAGATTATAATATTCAGACAATGGTGTCAAGCTATGCATTTTGTCTCCTCAAGTGATAACTCTTGAGGCTTTTATTGCATCCGAAAGCGCGTCCATCCTTTCAACTTCCCGAGCTTACCGCCGGTAGACAATTTCTCCGTCGAGATACAATCGCTCCATGCGACTCCTCAAGTAGACAGAAGCAATCTCAATGGCTCCAACTTACTTACCACCTTGGGCGCACAAAGTCGGATAGGAGATCAGATTTCAGCTGTGGTTGTCCCGACGGAAACCCCCTGGACGAAAACCGTCGTTCCAACGATCTCTTCTACAGTAAGTACGCATAGCAGTCAATGTCAAGCTGGGCAGAGCAGCAACCTCGTGGCTGTCTCTGTAAGGTAATTGATAATTAAGAGTCTAGTCTACGCCATGTACTATGACAATCAGCAAGAAACATGAGAGCAATCTTGTATGGCTCCCGAGGGACCTTTGAGGCTCTTCAGCAGCAGATATATCATCTCCACGTACACGTAAGCATTCCGATGAAGTTGTATTGGCTAAATGTTGAGTTGGAAGTATCAACATAGCTGATTGCCGTGTGTTACAGCAGCTCAGAATCATAAGTATCTATGTGGGTTTCTCCATAATCTATCCGGTCGACTTGTCGACTAGGATGGTACTCCGTACACCAATTTCATAACACTAAGTTGTCGGTGGGAGAGCCGGCTCTGGCTCGCGACTCGAGTAGTATCCAGATGCGGTAACGAAGAACGAAAGCGAACCCGAAAAGCAGGTAGTGGGAAAGTAGGGACTTGCACGCAAATGACTGTCTTGGCGCCCAATGCATGTCCCGTATCGGGCTAGCAATTGGGCCGAAGCCGCGTCTTTGTACTTGTTGGTATACACGTCAGCAGGGCAACCGTACGGTT
>JFFI01001551.1:0-57828 GCA_001563125.1 Colletotrichum salicis
CGCCTATATATAATACTATACTATAACGATTAGCTAGTTTTAGCACCTTACCAATTCAAGGTATCTAACCACCGTACGGTACCATAGGAGCACTACAAATGGTCCCTACCCATTCATACTAAGGATATTTTTGTTACAATGCTGCTGAATGCCATAAGGTATTCAGACAAGGCAGATATTGACAATGCTCCTGCTTAGGGACCCCAAATCCCAAGCCAACCGGCACAGAAATATAAACGTCTGGTATGGGCAAATTCGTTTGTCCTTAGTCCGATGTAAATCAAGATGATCAGTTTTAACAGCGTGAACATCTAAGGTACTTCTTCATCCTGTAGACCTAAAGAACCAGCCGAGGCAGAACAGACTGCTCCAGCTCGTCGACACTGCCACTACTAATCAAGAGCGCATACTCGTTGTACGCCGCATTGAGTATCACATCCCGGCTGCTCGCATTTCCCCATGGCTCAGCGCCATCTGAAGCATCCGCGCCTATAACTTTTCGATACCACTCTAGAGCCAGGTGATGCAGACCAAGCATATGGAAAGTTCTTGCCACACCGAAAAATGCCTCTCTCCTCTCTTCCGGCGTTCCGGAAAGTTTGGAGTGACAGAATTCAAACACGCAGGCGAACCCTTGCATGATAAGATACTGACGATTATCAGCCTGCCGCTTGAGAGCGTGATGGATGTATCCTAGTCCGACGCTGAGACTGATCATGGGATTCAAGGGGTCGAGAGTTCGTGCTCTGAGGAAGTAATCTAACGCAAGGGCTCACATGTCAGCCAGGGTCCCTTTGGGAAAAAGTCCACTGTTGGTTTGACTCACTTAGTGCAAAAGTGTAGCTGGTCGAAGTGAAGAGAATATGCCCGTAAAGCATCAGCAAACAGGTATCGAGCTGTTTGGCCTCGGCAGTGCTAGTACGATCACCGACTGAGACATCATAGCCCCTGTCCGTCTGTGCCGTACCAAGGTGAGAGGCGTCAATGATCTTGATCTGGCGCAATATGTATTTCTGCGCAGGCCCTGAATTGTACCATGACGCTGGAGACTGGCATAGTCTGCATAACGCGGCGAACATGCGGTATGAATCCGAGTCTAGCTGCCGTACCTTCATAAAGAATCTAGCGACAGCTACACACATCTCCTCGTCAGAAAGATATATGGCGCATGCTATTTCATCATTCCATCAGTCAATCATGCATCTCGAACAGCACTGGAGGAAATCTGGCGTACCCGCCCATGCGACATGGATCAAGAACATGTAGTCCTTGGAGTTGACGAACACGATGGAATCTCGAGCTGCTTCGCAGACTTGGTAGGCCTCCTCGGCACGGTTGTCGAGGGCAAGACTGATGGCGTAGTCAAGGAAAAGTTCGAGCCATTCGCCGAAAGGAATGCCCCTATAGCCGTCGTCCTCGTACATCACGTTTGTTCTCCTCTCGTCTGTGAGGGATGGTGCCATATCTGTAGAAACTTAGCATGAGTGCATAGATAGAAATTGATCGGGAGGCGATCAGTTGCATACTCTTTGACAATCTTTCTGCCAGTTCAGAAAGGCCAGGCTGAGTTCGGGATGAAGCGCTAAACACAACATCATTAGCAGCCCCAAGAAACTTGAGGTACTTGTCCCAAGGATAGAACTTCCTGAAGGATCTAAACTCGCCCACAAGATCGCCGGCAGCGGCCATCCATGTTGGTATTAGGGAGTGGTCGCCTGCTTGTATCTCCTTCTTCAGGCTACGCACGACTTCGTACCGCCTAGTGAGCTCATCGGCCCGGGCCCGTTCCTCTTGCATCCGTTGATCGGGAGCTACAAGCCTCTTCGGGCGATATCTGGGGCGAACAATTCCGGTGTTCGCAGGCCGACGCTTGTATTCCCGTCTGCGCCGGGATTTGGTGCCATCAGCCAAACCGGAGGCTGATAAACGGTGATTTCCAATGCCACCCATATATCCACGGCCATCACCAGTCATCCCCCCTTCGTCGTTGATGCCCTGGAGGGCAATGGCCTCAGTTACGAGAATGTAAGCTTCCTCTTCCTCCTTTTCTTTTTCGTACATCGTGGCTAGTTCAAGACGAGCGTCGATACTGGTCTCGTCGACTTGGATAGCCTTGAGAAGGCAGTCCTCTGCTGCAGCGTTGTCGGATTTCCTTAGGTAGCAGCGGCCGAGTTGAAGCAGTAAGGTCGCGTCTTGTCCGTATATGGAATTTCGCAGCAGTTCGTAGTAATCCAGCGCCTCCTGGTAGCGTTGGACAGCGCAGAGTTCATCTGCAATATCTCGAACGAGGTAGGGAAAGTCCTCAATCGCTGTAGCCGTTGCAGATTCATTCGGATCTAACCACTGTAAATGTAGCTAGCAGAGTATCAGTGATTGCTTGAGACATCTTGGGTCACCAGAAGACCATAGTGAACATACATTCGATTCCTCCTCGTCGCGGATCTTCAGCCGATAGAGAGCAAGACGGGCCCTGAATTCCAGAGGCAGCCCCAGACCATAGGCATACATGTTGTAGGCGGAAGGGTCGAAAGAGGGGAGTTGAACACGGCGAGAATGGTCACGATCCCACTCCCTATCGTCGAAACAAGCATCCCACGTTTGATCGTTCGGTCGTCCGAGCAGCCAGCGTGAAAGCGACTTCAGATCTGCAATGGCGGTTGCGAAGTCTCCAGCGCAGGCGAAGAGCTCCACGTAAATTCCGATATCGTGCCATGATAGCTCTCCTCCTCCTTCCTGCTCAGTACCTCGTGCGTGTGCGAAGTACGTCTTGTAGGCTGAGACAGCTTTCTGGATATCTTCTATGCTCTCAGAGTCGCTGCAAGCTTCGGCCAATCGCCGAACGACATCTATGTCCAGCGGTCGGCGCTCAAGGACGTAGGTGAACTCAGTTATAGCCTGGGAGAAGAAGCCCTGGCGGTGACTTGCTTCGGCTCTACCTAGTCTCGCTTCGAGGTCTGTTGGTTGAGCCTTGATTGCAGACGAATAGCACATGAGAGCAGTCTTGAGAGCGCCGTCTTGACCCTCTTCGGCAAGACTCATGGCAAAGGAAGCACAGTCCATCCATACTGGGAAGTCTTTGGGCCTTAGATGAGCAGCAATGACCATGGCCATCAGCGCCTGGTCGTTGGCGCCTTCTTCTCGGAATATGGATGCTAGAACCGTCCATGCCTGATGAGTTTCGGCGTTGATTCTGATGATCTCGAATACAAGATCCCGAGCGAGCGCATAGTTTCCACTGATAAACGCCTGATTCACTCCCGCAAGACGAAGCTTGATGTCGCCTCTGGGCTCAGCAGCCTTTCGGGGACCTCGGATGGAGCGCGAAGCATGCTTGCTCCTCGATATCGGTTGAGCCTTTCTCAATCCTCTGTCATCGCCATCAATGCCGGTGCCAACGCTGCCCCCAGCAGTTTGACGTGAAGAGAGAAATTCTCGTACGGACTGTTCCCACTTGGCGATATCGCCTCGGAGCTCCATTTCATCTGAATCGGCATCCGAAACGAAATCCTCCTCTTCGTCATCAACGTGGACATCGTCTCCAGCCTCGGCATCTTTCCATGTCGGATCCATGATGGGCAGGATGAACGAAGCAGCCCGGTGTTGATAAGTTGGAGGGGCCGAGATGCTGACGCTGTGCGAACTAACTGGTCTGCTGAAAGAGGTAAGGATTGCAACTGAGAATGACGCTCAAGATCAGCTGTCCCGGCAAAATGAGTCTAGGAACGCCCTGCTTTGGGATCTCTTTCTTTTTTCCGCCGTTAGAAGATGTGGTCGGATGAATTCGCAAAAAACAACCAAAGCTGTCTTGGGTTGTCAGCAAAGGTCCGGTGTTCCCTGCGAATCGGGTTGTCGCGCGTGCTAGGATTGACGGATTGACTGCGAAGTGGTGTAGTCTGTAGATGGTAAAGTACAAGCTGAACAGCTCTAGTGGAAACGCCACCCTACCGTTGACAATGAGGGCAGCTGCGCCTCGGGAATTTGGGCAGGATAGTGTGTCCGAGACCGAAAGTGCCCAATGAACCTTGGAAAAATAAATGAAGAGGTCGTCGTAGCTGCCAAATACGAAGCTGATCAAGCACCTCAAAAAGGCTGAAAGAAAGACAACGAACGGTACGTGCACCTAATACCCGTTTACCTTACCTTTTGTATTACCCCACTAAAGTTTGTCTGTCAGGTAATTTTTGACATGTCTTCGCCAGCAGCTTGTTTTCTCCGGCGAGTAGCAATAATGGCAAGCAATGGTACCAACGAAACTAGGTGCACCCTCAATTACATAACGGCATGTGTTTGTGGTTTGATTATTCCAGGTATTAGGAATACTTGAACTTTTGCTTCTTTCACACAGAATCGTCTCAAATATTCGTCAAATGCTGGTTAACAGATCCAGGGGTACGATGATGACATTCTAGAACAGAGAATTTGCACCAGCACACTCGACGCGGGCAGCCGCCTAAGACATCACCACTCCTTCTCAAATTACCAGCAACGTCTTGTGAAAGTGAAGGCGCTTCCTTGTGCGCAGCTGGACACGTAGTGTTATCTTCTTATATATGTACAGAAGCACAGAGTGAGCGAAAACCAACCCTTGGTAAAAGTTTACCTACCCCCCGGGTTACTACCTGAATACACATCCGCGATCTTTCATGCTTATACCCCCTTACTATGCTTGTTGTCTATCCAACAATACATCGAGGCCTGTGGGCGCGTGGGTGCGTGAGTGCGTAAATGTGTCTGTGTGTCCGTGGTGTGGTAAATGGGTAACAACAACCGCACACATCTTCCTTGTGTCAACCGTCATATCCCTTTTCAAGCAATCTTGCCATCATTTTTGGCCTCTGTTCACGTAGTGTCAGCACTGTTGCCTCAGAACAGCTGGCTCAAAATAGTGCTTACCCTTCACTTGCTCAAAAACCTTGAGCATCTTCCGCCTAGCTCCGAGGGCGTTAACTCCACGATCCTCTAAAGCCTTGTCGTCGAGCTCGATCAACTCATGCCACTTCATGTCTTTGAGATTTTCAGTGTACTTGTGCAACCGCAGGCTTCTCAACCAGCTAGGGATATCCTGGAGAAGGGTCGGGTCTGTCGGGTCTTCAGGCGGCTTTGAGCTACCTCTGCGGCCCCGGGGAGATCGGCCACGGACCATGTCGGAGTGGTCTGAAAGGTATCCTTCGTGGTTCCCTACACCTAACTGGCCCACATTGACTGAAGGAATGCCATTGTTGAGAAGAGGAGAGGCGCCATCATAGGCGCTGAGGAAACCGTTGTTTTGCGGAGAAGCGAAAGCCATGGGTCCGAAGCCACCAGGCTGCATGGCAATGCCTGGCGAGCTGGGTCGAGATCGATGTTGGCCGAAGCCCATGTTTTGTGCCTGCAAAGCAATCATCTGCTCGCGACTAAGCACCTGGCCGTGCTCGTTGATCATGACCACATTGGTGTTGGGCATATGCCCAGTCTGAGGCAGACCCTGCTGGCCTGGAGCGCCTGGGGCATCGTTGGATCGGGCACGGCGATATTTGCGAACATCATCGAGAGCGAAGCGGTTGTTGACTGTCGACAAAGCTGCTAGTTTCATCGCGGTGGCATTTGCGACCATGTCAGCCTGCGTGCCGCTGGTATTGGCGTTGAAATTCGCAACGAGCGGAGTATTGACCATCGACGCCCAGTTGCCTCCGCTTGGGTTGTACGGGGACAAGAGAGGAAGATCTGCCGGCTTGTCATTGGTCGTCAAAGTGGTGTTTTGAATGTTTTGGTTGCCCGAGATCTGGGGCGGGCGAGGAGATCTTAAACCACTCGAAGGGGGCGGCTGGACAAACTGGCCCATCGGGGGTTGACCACCAGGGGCTTTGGATCCCTGATCGCTTCCAGTCCACTGGTTTTGGCCATTGGAGTCGTGGTTGTCGGCATGGCCCGCGATTGTCGGGGCAGCCATGGACTGACGAGAGTCACCTACAGCGCTGTTGCGGTTGGACGAGGGAGGGTTGCCAGTCTGCTGGGTGAACTTGGCCTTCTCCGTCGCAATGGCTGCGGCGGCGTCAGGAAACATTGCATTGATGGTGGAGGGGTCGAGTCCCGATTGCCGTTTGCCGGTCGCAGTGCTCGAGGGGCGGGCGAGCGAGTTCCTGGAGGAATCGACATTCAGCTTGTTCATGGCGTCGCTCAGGCGGTTTGACATTGGGTCTGGGATAGACGCGTTAGCTGACAGCCAGCAGAATGGCAAGAAGGGTGTCATGAGGCTCACCTTTGTCAAAGTTGGCTGGGGACAAGACGCCCGACATGGGGTGGCTCTTGCCCATTTGCTGTAGAACCTGAATGAAGAATCGAATCTGAACCTGGGTGGTCTGCTGCAGCAAGGCGTACAGAGCAGCAGTGCGCTCGGCCTCGCTGAGGACCCTGAACCACTGCTCAATGGCACTCAGTTCATCCTTGAAGTCCTGGTCGAGAGTGGCAGCGGCCATTTCTTCCAAAGTCGTCTCATACTGATCGATATCGGCAATCCATTGTTGCGCGATCTTATCTTGGGGATCGGTATCGGGGTTACTATGGCCTTGGCCCTGCTGAGAGCCGTAGAAGTCGGACGACGGACGGATCCGGCTTGAGGGAGAAGCGTTGGAGAGCGCAGCCATGTCGGCAGAAGCCCGAAGGTGGCTGTTGGCTCCCACAACTCTCGAGGAGGGGGGGCGAAGAGACGGGTTCGTGTTGGCCTCCGGGGTGCTATTGCGGTTTCCCGCAATGTGGCTGCCAGACATATTGAGCATTGTCGACAGACAGCGCAATTATAGCAAGGCAGGAATCGCGCTGGTAACGGCGGCGAAGTTGATGTCGTGAAGATGGTAGAAAACTGGCAGGTGGCAGATGAAACGATGCCGGCGACCAGTGAAGGGTGTCGTGTCTTTGTGTAGTGATGGAAGGGGGGTCGGCCCGGGCAAGGAGGGACCAGCACTGTTTCGAGATTTCGAATGACGGTAACGTCAATCGAATCAGCAGGCAAACGAGCCTAACCTCTCTGACTCTGTGACTTGAGTCGAGAGTGGGAGGGATGGACAGAAGCTACAGCAGCTGTCGGTGCAAATCCAAGTTGGCGATCACAGTCGCTTGTCAAGAAGTCCAAAGGGTCCTGTTGACTTGGTTTGTTCAAGTGAAGATAATAGCCCTGAACGGCCTGTTCTTTTTTCGTGTCTTTGGCTGCGGCAGAGCTCAGACGGCGCAAGTAAGGTAATGAATCGTAGGGTACGTATCCGCTGCCCAAAGCTCCTGCAGAAACCTGCTGACCTCAAAGGAGTCGGGGATTAAGTCTAATGAGGACCTGCTGCTTAACACATGTCTCTCCGAATGGATGACAGGGTCTGGTTATCGGGCCAGGATTTCGGGTTTTGGTCGAACGAGTAGAGAGAAGAGTCGAAAGAGACAGTGGCCGATGGCGCAAGCCGGAGTCGCTGGTATGGGAGTCGAGGCGAATGCGGCGTGCTTTGTTCTGCTTTTTTGTGTGTACTACCGCAGCGAGGAACACGGACGACGAGAACAGCGGAGGCGGAAGAGATTGGGGGTGGGGGCGGAGTGACGGAGGTAATGCACTTCTGGCAAGCGGGCAGAAATTATTCAACAAATGCTGCTTCCAGGCAGGTGATACGATATTCAAGGCTGGAGTTGTCTGAAAGTATTACCCAGATGTAGGGGATGGTGGGAACAAAAGGGGAACAGAATTCGCTTCTCGAATTTGCAGGAGACGTACTCATTCATGTACTGCTGCACTGCGGCTGGCGAGCGGGAGAGGAGGGAAAGAAGGGTTCAGCAACGTGGCGTGGTCGCTGCTTAGTCACTGGTTTGCCGCAGTTTGTCCTACCTAACCTTACTCCGTACCACCTCAGGTAAAGTGCCTCACACCCGTACTCCGTAAAGCCAGTACCTTCCTTAAGGTACCTTAGGTACTTTAGGTGCCCCATATATAAGAGGTATCTCAGGTAGGAGGTACCTACCTGAGTCCGACCTCGAGACGCATATAAGAGGGCATGGGAAGCTCTGGTCCCATTACGAAGTGTAGGCAACACACGTCTTTGCTGAGATCTTACCACTGGTTCTCGATGAAGGCATACCTAATACCCATCAGCCAGGCAATTGCTAGTTGCAGCTTGTTGACCCCATTAATTCTACGTCTCCCGGACATGAAGGCATAAGCAGCGGGTATTCCAAACTTCAACCTTAGATCCTTTCAGAGAGCTACGCGTCTTGCTCCGGGCCCCCGCCCTCTCTCTCTCACTCCCCAACCCCATTTACTTGCCTGGGTCTTGATGCAAAAACAGACAAGGGGGAACGGCCTAACAAAGATGCCGACCCATCAAGTAAATGTCACTGTTTCTATATAGGGGCCTCATTCAATGGAGTTCGCAGAACACCTCACTGATCGGAGAATAGGCGCCGACTAGCAATGAGTCCATGAGGTTCATTTTAAGGTTGTCAGGATGCGACAATGCCCCTGGCGACAAACGCCGCTCCTCCTTTATCGGTGAACCGTTAAACGGTATTGCGAGTACTCACTTACCGAGCTGCAACTTGACAACGGAGGCAACTCATCCATGTTGAGCATTTCCGGCCCGCGAACTTGGTGCTAGCAAAAGTACCGCAGTCAAGGTACCAAACATGGTGCAATATCACCGCGATTCAATGTCACGACTTGCTGGATTGGGCCTTTCCGAAGTTTGCCGGGAGACTATCGTACCGCAGCAAGACGGGTTCGTGGAATGCCTACGAGCGTAGTATCGCACTCGATACCCGAACAAACTGGACCATACACGGAGGCACATAGAGCCGCCATGGGACTGTGGAGGTTTGGTGTTATCCGTTGTTCATTGACTAAATTCGACATTGGGCAACTGTAGGAGGCTGGCATAGTGTTTTCATCTACTTTGTAAAGATCCTCGAACTGGCCTGATATCGCACATCACAGTTCACCCATTGGGGCATGGCTGATGGACGCAGAGTAGAGCCTCGCTGCACCCATCATCCCGTTGCCAAGACCCTGGCAGGGTCATCTTTTTCTCTTGTCGGGCGTCTTCGTGTAGACCTCGAAGCGACATGTGCCCGACTTTCGTGGCTTGGTAGGGACCTCGAGAGGGTTAAACCGTGGTTGATTCGTTTGCTGGCTCTTTCAACCTAACTGCCAGTTCCATTTGATTCCCTAGTGCCCCAATGCATCACAGCCGTGCTGTAGAAGAGACCAATAACCATGCGTCTAATTTCTCGTTTATGCCGTCTCGCGCTTGCCCTCCTTCAGCTCCTTCTGTGAAATTTGTCAGCAACCGTTGTCAATGTAATCATCGTAGTGGGATTTCGCGGGTGGGGTTCTTCGGAGGGTTCGTACCAGGGCCTTCATGGTGCCGTGCAGAGCGTGACGATGGTTACGGCGGAACTTGGGGTCGGTACCCTTAAGGGAGGGGTATCTCGACGTCTTGGGCTTCTTAATACTGTACGAGAGAAAGAAAAACTTCGTCAGCAAAAGGACATCTCGGGGAATGGTGGGCATGTGAGTATCTGAATCGTACCCGTTGCGGTGCGCCTTGCGCGACTGGTTGTGCTGCGAGGAGTTCTTTGACTCTGCCCTCAGAAATTAGCTGAGCTCATCCGGAGCGAGCGACGAGGCTCGTAGAATCGGGTTGTCATGACATACTGGCCATTGCTGCGGTCGGAAGGTGCCCCTGACGTTGAATACTAAAGCCTGGAGGTCGTGATGCGGTCGGGGAAATTTCGAGTATTGGGATATCGAGGCTGGCCGTGGGGTGGTTTGGTGCATGCTAGGCTCTGCGGTGTTGTGGGTCGAAATTCTGTGCCCTAATGGACTTGCTGAGCCACGGTGTGGCTGAACCGAATCGCGCCACTGCCTTACCTACCTGATTGTATGAGTGATTGGAGCACAGTGTGCCAAACTCTCAAATCCATACTTTACCTCGGATTGTCACTGCATGAATGGCGGCGTGTCTTGACTGATAAGACTGCAAGAAGGGCTCATCTAACACAGACAGCTACTTACCTTCCATCGGTTGGAATGTTACATTTCTCTTTCGGGTTGCCATCATGGAAAGTCAAGCATAGGTAGGTATTGCAAGTTGTTCTGATTCGCACAATACGATAATTCCCAAGACTTTCGTGACTCTAAGGTATGTACTTCCAAGACATCCTTGGAAGATCAAATATGATGAACTGAAGTATTGTTTATTCTATCCTAGCTCTTTCAGATTGTCGATTGCCATCTCTCTTGCGCCAACCTCATGTAGTGCCCATGCAGTGCTCTCGTGTTCTACCCTTGTTACGATACAGATAAGTCCACATCTTTGCCCGCGACTCTGTCTACTCCCTATCAGGGATTATCTCACTTCGCTATACACGATGTCGAAAGGTTCACCGCCCTTGGCTTCTTGACGACGTTGTTTAGTCAAATGTACGCATTTTGCCGCTCTTCTCTCAAAGAGGTTTGATGGCAGACGCGCTACGAATAACATCGGGGCTCCGTGCAAAAGCCTGCAGCCGCTTCGACCTCAGCGTCCTGAGGTAGCGGAAGAAGAGGACAAACAATAACTCCATGCTATTCCTGGATTAGCACTCTTACAATATTTCAGGCTGCATGGTATCATGCTTACCGTTCCTTTGTCATCATGAGGATTCCCTGGACAAGAAGACCCTTGAGAATCTGTGGTCCCATGCCCTTGAATAGACCAGAAACGCCCTCTCGCTCCAAAATGAAGTTCATGACTTCGATGAAGCTGCCGAAAGGCTTGCCCTTCCTTTCAGGCGGTGGCCTCGACTGCAAGCCTACCTTTGCTACAATCAGGGGTTGTGTGGCAATCGTTGCAAGTGACTTGGAGATAGCACCGAGAACTAAATGAAATTTAGTCAGAGCCGGCCAGTGAGCACTGTAGAGCCAAGGAGGGTTCAACAACGTACGGAATGCCTCCCAGGGCTTGAGGTTATTCTTGCCAGGAAAGATGACATCCTTCAGCCTCTCGTAAGCTCCGTAAGTGATTGCAGGATTCACAACGAGCACCAGGCTAGCCTTGAGACCCCTCCAGAGCCCGAATGGCCCATCCTCTCCATCGATGACTTCCCGCGCAGTGTCGACAAAGCCTTTCCTCTCGGTCTTGCGCTGGGTTTGTTGCCTCGTCGTGATGACGGCGACGGGAATTGTACAGAGCTGGGCTACAGCGCCAGCGATTGCGCCGAGACTCAGCTCGATGAGTGTCGAAGGTGGTGCCGAAGTCTTGGCAGAACGAAGGTAGAGGGCACGCACAACAGAGTACCAGTAAAAGTATGCAAAGTTGGTAGACGCGACACCAAGAAGAGAGCCACTCATGCCGGCGTAAAGACCCTTGGCACCATCCTCAGCAACAATCTTGCTCAGAGCATCCCAGGTAGACGAATAATGGGGTTCGACGGGATCGGAGGGTTCAGTCGCTACTGCGCCGGGTTGCGACTTGACTTGGACCTGGAGGCGCGTCTTGACTCTTTATCAAGGAGAGGTTAGCCAAACTCGATTACCATGGAAGAATACGACAGGAAAGAATGGATTTCGAGGCAATGGAGAAGACAAGTTATGTGAGCATGTTGGTATCGCGGCAGCATCGTTTCTCTCACATGTCAAGCGGGTAGACTAAAGCATTGGCAAGCACGGCACCGGAAGCGCCAGCAACTGCCTTGCCCCAGGGGGAGATGGAGGCTGATTTCGACTGGGCAGCCATTGTATTGTTGCCGTGTTCAGATTGAAGAAGCAATGAGCTGGCACACAAATCAGAGTTCTCTTCGAAGCGTTTGGTCGAATAACCGGGTCACGAGTAGGGAATTATCGCCCACAATGTCGGTAACGATGACGGTATCGGCGTTGTCGTCGGCGTTGGGGTTCTGCACCGATCAAGATCCGAGGCAAAGGGCGGGACGGAAAGTCGTCAGGATAGGGAGGCGGCAACGAACGAGCAGCGATAACCAGCAACTACTAGAAGGATGCGCGAGCGCAAGAAGTGGCCCAAGATGTTACTGACGACGAAGACATATATGGTTTACTGTGCGCTGGTCGGGACGAAGGGTCCAAACTGAGAAGGCCGCCCATGGGGACTGACGTGCCGGCCACTGCGCCTGCGCGGGTGCCGGGAGTGGCACTTGAGTCGACGACCTCGGCCCTTGGAGATGACGCTAGAGGCCTGGGCCGCCATATGCTCGGTTAACCGGTGAGGTCACCTGGTGGGGTTTCGGCACAACGAATGCTTAGGTAATGCATTGCAGCGACTGACCAGCGCACTAGGTACCTTAGGTACGGTAAAGTATTACCTGGCACCTTTAGAAGGTACCTTACGGACAGTTTATTTGTGGCACGAACCGGTACTGGCGCATCATGTGTTCGAAAATGCCTGGGGAGGATCATGGATGCGAAGCAGCATAACGGCTCCGTACTAATCAGGTAGGCGTCAGTATCCGTACAAATATGTGGCTGGCCCTAAATAATCGTCGCCGGAGACATTTGATTAGCCAGACTTGGGCATGCAAGAGCGGAGCAGCGGGGGGGAAGGGTTCAGCGGTCCTGGCCCGTGGGTGACAAGAGAGACAGGTTGGTGATGGCCTAGGGCCGAGGTGACACAGTCAGTCTGGCTTCAAGTGTTTCATTTGGCCAACACATCCAGGTAAGGAGAGCTGTCCACTGGCATTCACCACAAACGGCACCTAGTTTAGCCCATGCCATGGTGTTTACCATATTGCGGAAGAAGCCCATCTTCCCTTCACTTGGATTAATCCACCAAGAGCTGAAATGATAAAGGCAAGTTGAAGCCCGACGGAATAGCGCCGTATCATAATCTTCAAGTTGCCATCCACCATGTTTTGTGCTTCACGTGCGGATACTCGTGTAAGTCCTCGTCAGTTTCCGAGCGGCATCCACAGTAGCGTGAGTAGGTGAGGCAGGAAGAAAAAGAGGAAGAGGAGGGCGCCCCGTATCTTACCTAAGATACCTAGGGTGAGGTAAGGTTAGCTCTAATCATAAGGTATTAGTAGTCTACTCCGTATGTTCGGACAAAGAAAGCCAAGGACCTATCTGTACAGATGCACATGTTTCTCTATTAAGACGGTAGGTAAGGTAGAGGTCTTGTATTACTTAGCCCATCCCTACTACTGTCCTCGTCCAACGGGAATAGGTGAATGGACGCTACCTTCCCGTTCATTGTTCAATCCATCCCTCTAGCGCATGTCAAGGTACCTTACCTCGAACCCGCCTTCTTTCCTACCTACCTTACAGAAAACCTATGAACCTATATCAAGCAGGCCAAATCTTGCCCGTCAATCCGCATTCTAGCACACCAAGGTAATGTAAGGTAGGTAGGTAACCGTACGGAGGGTCCTTAGGCTCTTTGAAGTTCGCATTGCCCTCCAACGTTTCTAACGTTTCCGTCGCACCCATTTGGCAAGCTTAGGTTGGTGTTGGCCAGGGGTGGGGTACATAACGGTAGACGCTTCTGATTCTCTTCCCAGCGGTTGCTTCGCTCGCTCTGGCGCCTGGCTTGCTTCAACCCGACTCGAGCAGGTTTGGCGAGTGAGCTGAAAGGATCTCTCCTACACTCCTACAGTCCGATCACGTCTCCTAAAACTAGCTATCTGGCTCGTTCCGGTCTTGGTCTTGAGGGCAATTAGGCCCCGTTTCAACATTTTGACGTGGCCGGCCCTTGGCCGCCCGACTCTGGACCGTTTTTGGGTTTTGCTTTGCACAGCCTCAATCTGGTGCCCGCTCTCTGTCGTCTCACCCCACGACGAATGCATTTCACGCTAAGACTGCGACGCCTTCCCCGCGCCCATTCTCATTCATAAATACCCTCGCCGTTGATACCGACGACATCGCGTTGGATCTAAAATCAGAATCAGAATCGGAATCAGGCCCGAGGTCACGAGGAAGTTTGGAGAAACTGTGATAAAACAGTAGCCAGCCAGAGACATACAAAGGCCAGCCCTTCTACTCAACCTGCTCTCGCTCCACTCACTTCTTCGAATCTCGACTTGTTTCCCGCCGTGTCGGGTCTCGACGCATCGATTGCCTTACCTTAATCGTGACCTCGACATGCGACTTGAATAAGTCCTTGTTCTGGCTGTTTGTGTAGGAATTCGGTTTTTCTTGTTCAATTGTTGTTGCGCAACCGGCAATATCGCCCTGACTTGACATTGACGGCTGGATGCAGTTCCAGTAAGCTGCTCAGTAGCGGGAAGCATGGAAGCCAAAGCCATCGTGAGTGAGTCTCCAAGTCACGGCGCGATGCACCTCAGAGACCTGCTTCAGCTGACCAGTGTTGCCTCGGTATTTAGAGAGAAGAGGCCCTAGTGGCTAGATCGACGGGGCGTGAAGCTTTGAATCATGCCATTGCCGCGGCCGACTTATACATGAAGGCAGCACACGAAGCTACCTCACCAGCCGACCGCTCTCGTCTCAGGAAAAAGTGCGCAGATCTCATTTCTCTCGCCGAAAAGCTCAAGTCGTCGCCCAAGACCGCATCTTCATCTCTGACCCAGACGACGGCTGCGACCATCACCTCTGCGTCTAATCCTAGCTGCCATGTGCGCCATGTACCATCTAACGAGAGGACCATTCTTCTGCGCTCATCTCGACTACATGGCAACATTTTCCCGCCCTGGCAGGCTGAGCCTAATGATGACAATTTCTCCCTATCTCAGGGCCAAAATGTCTTCTCGTACGTTCGCATAACCGCCACATCGGCCAGTCAACTTATAAATAAACCAGAGACCCTGCAGAATACACAATGTCGGCCAGGCAGGAGTCCATTCTCGAAGCCTGGCAACGCCCTGTGGACCAAGCGAGAGAAGATACCATAGACGAGGACTTTATGCATTCAGAAAGCGACTGTGATCTCGTACAGGATGTCACGACTGATTGCTCAGTTGTGGCCAGTCTATGCGCCGCCATGAAGATTCTCCAAGGTGGCAGACAATCGGTCAGTCAAGAGTGATACGCACAATACCGTGACCACGCCCGCTTATCAGCCTCGTCAGATCCTCAGCTCTATCATGTATCCCTACAACCACCAAAAGGGGCGACCCATGATCTCCAAGAGTGGCAAGTACATATTTCGCATGCACTTCAACGGCTGCTTCAGACAAGTCGTCGTGGATGATCGGCTGCCTGTTTCGCGGAATAATCGCACCTTGTTCGTTGTTGATCGCAAGAATCCCAATCTTCTGTGGCCAGCTTTGTTGGAGAAGGCTTATTTAAAGGTACGCGGAGGGTATGATTTTCCCGGCAGCAATTCGGGCACCGATTTATGGGTCATCACTGGTTGGATTCCCGAACAGCTGTTCTTGCAGAGGTATGTGGAAACTTGCATGTGAAACCCGGCTCAGGGCAAGACGACCAACGGCGAGAACTAATGCCAAGACGTAGCGAAGATGTAGACCTTGAGGGCGAATGGGACTTGATCAAGGAGGCATACCATGCCGGGAATTTGATCATGACCCTAGGAACCGGTCGTTTGACTCAGTCGGAAGAAGACGCATTGGGTCTTGTCGGCGAGCACGACTATGCCGTGCTGGAGATCGATAGCTCGCCCGGTGCCCGTCGTTTACTTGTCAAGAACCCGTGGTGTGATGGTCTCGTCTGGAAAGGCGTCGGTTCATCTGGAATAGTCGAGCAAACGGCCGCCGTATCGTTATCAGACACACTGGTTTCGATCGAGCCAAGGTCCCCCGAGCATACCAGGCCCGTCGGGTCCTTCTGGATATCAGTGGAAGACGTTGTGCAGAACTTTGAGTCCATGTATCTCAACTGGAATCCGGATCTGTTTACACATCGGCAGGATCACCACTTCACGTGGCGCGTCCCCACCATAAACATGACGTCCTCTCTTGCCCACAATCCACAATATTCAGTCTTGTCACATACAGGACAGACCGTGTGGATTCTGCTGAGTCGACACTTTGCGGATGAGGAACTGGAGATTGCGCGGAATAAGTCAGCCTCCTTGTCAGCGGTCTCGAGACAACTTGGATTCACGAGCATATTCATCTTCGAGAGCGAAGGCAAAAAGGTCCAGGTCAGGGAGGGCTTCGTCTACCAAGGCCCATACGTCGACTCGCCACAAACGCTGGCCAAGTTCAAACTTCGCAGTGGAATACCCTACACCATTGTCATGGCCCATCAAGACCTCCCGCTGGACCAATATTCGTGTACGTTTACTCTCTTCTCGAAAGCACCTCTCGAGGTCAAGCCAGCCGAGGAAGCCATGAGCCACTACCAGGAGCTTTCGAGTGCTTGGACTAGAAGAACTGCTGGAGGCAATGCGTCGTCCATCACCTACTCGCAAAATCCGCAATTCAGCATCTCTGTTCCCCGAGCCACGCCTCTCTCCATACTCCTCTCGTCTGGAGATCGAGAGGTAGCTATTCATGTCGATCTGGTGTGGGCACACGGGAAAAGAGTGACATCGATCGGGGTCAAGGATGTTGTGGCCAGCTCTGGCGACTACCGTAGAGGCAACGCTCTTGTCCAAGTCCCTCTAGTGGAGCCTGGCACATATACTATTGTCTGCTCGACGTGGGAGCCGGGGCAGCTCGCCGACTTTGGCATGCGCGTAGGGTCTCAGGTGGAATGCCAGATCAAGCCCGTTTTGAGCGACAGGGCCGGTCTTTTACGAACCTTGGCGCCAGCCTTCATGTTTAGCGAAGGAGAGGAGAACAGACGAGCCTTGGTTACAGTATCGCGTTTGTCCCGGGCCCAGGTCGTGGCACGGTGCCCGCTGCAGACTGGACGAAGTAGCCAATCCATTGCTACGACGGCCGTCCGCGTCTCCCTCGTCTACGGCCGAGGGCCGCAGGAATCGGTACTCGCCATGTCAGGCGGCGGCGAATTCCGGGAACTGACCATGGCTATCCGGACACCCGAGTTCGACCTTGAGCCCGATCGTCTCCGACAAGACAAACTATGGCTCATTGTGGAACGGCTCGGAAGTCAGCAGGGTCGTCAGAGCATCGAGGTGGAGGTTTTGAGCGACAACCCGGTTCATGTTGGCGACTGGCAGATGACCGATTCATAGTGGCCATGGCACGGGTTGGAAACTAGACGAAGGCCTCGGTTCGTAGCCACAGGTGGAAGGCACAATTGTAACGGCCCGGTAGGTACCTAAGCCTTGCTCATAGAATTTACTACGGATCGGCAATGCCCCTTCCTTCCTTTTCTCCTCCGCCTCCATCCCTTCCTTTACCCATCCCTCTCGAGGCGATGAGCATAAAAGCAGACAAAATCGAAGGGCCAAAGCCACTTGCCGAGTAGATGCCCAAGTACCCAGAATGAAGAAAAAAAAGGGATCTTTCCGTGAATTGCCGCTTGGACAGAAGGCCACCCCTATGTCGGCTCTTGTCAAAGACAGTTTGAGACTTCGCCTTCTTCTAGCCAGTCACCACCCATCAAGAAAGAGAGAAGAGAGAAAGAGGAACAGAATACCGCGAGAAAAAGGGACAAAACGTGACGTGACGCGAACGACTCGTCAATGTGGTATATAACCCACCGCAACGCCGGAAACCTTGCAAAAATGCAGAAATAATCCCCCGTCATGAACTCGTGCCGTGCGATTTCAAACAAGCTCCAAAACAAGTACCAGTCCAAGACAGCCGCCTCCTCCCAAGAAAAGCCAAAACCAAAGAAAGGCTGGTGTCAACCACCTTCCCAACCTTCGCTCGCCTCCCCCTCTCGGAACAAAAAAAAGGGGGAAAGAAAAAGGATCAAGAACGACAGTGATATTCGAAGAATCACTCCGAATATTCTTCGACTATGTACAAAAAACCTCGTCCCTTGTGCTTATACCAGCATATCGACAAGAAGTGGTCAATGCCGAACAGGCCAGGAAACAGAAAAGGAAGAAAAAGAAAAGTATTTACGTGAAAGGTATCAGCCAGCCCTATCGCTCAGCTGGTTCGACAGGTCCTCCTCTGCGCCGTCGGCCGCGATTTGGCCCATCTGGTCTCTGTGCCAACACATCACGCAAAGCAGGGTCGTCCTTATCCTTGTCCACATGGTGTACCCGGACATGTCTGTATAATCGATTAGTTGGGTCCCCGGAAGAAATTGATTGCCTGACAGCTGCGCCGAGTTTGCAGGGAGGTTGTGCTGGTCAGGATGTGTGACAGGCGTGGGGGATTATCTTACCTCTGAAGATTATCTGGCCGAGGATACTTGTGCTCTCGATCAGGACAAAATGGGCATACATATCCCGGAGATTCATGCACAAGCCCGTGCCTGATCATCTCATTTTTTCTCTTGAATCCTTTGCCACCTTCACTCCGAGGGCAGCCTTTGACGGAGCAGTAGTGTGGTCGAGCAGATGAGTGTACGTTCGCATGCGAGTTGAGTAAGTACTGTGTCTGGAATGGTGCCGCAGTGCAACCCGAGAAGTTGCAGATATAACCTGCCTGAGGATTTGTAAGACCGTCGATACTCATGCGATCTGCCACGGAGGTGGCGGGCGTTGACGTAGTCTGATCAGTGCTTGTGGTTTCTGCCGTACTGCTACTATAGTCGGTACTCTGTCGGTGATTTCCACCGCTCAATGAAGACGGGTAGTAGTACGGACTGACAACGGCCATGGGGTGTGCGGGCGACGGGTGCTCTCTACGAAAGCCTTCATTGGGTGAGATCGGAGGTGATGCATGGCCCATTGGCAGTCCGGCTGGGAGTCCGGCTAGTGAGGGCAGTCTGGGCATATTGGTAGGTGGCGACCTGGGATATGAAGCATTGTGTCGCGCAGAACCCATATCATGCTCAGGACTTCTGGCAGTATCTGCCAGGCGTTGCAAGTCCCCAAGCTGTGATCTGATAGATGGTAACGGACCATGACCGCTGCCATCAGATTTTGGGGAGTCCAGAAGTGGAGGAAGACCACTGGGAGCAGACTGTGGAGGGCTCATCGGGGACGTGACCTCGGCCTGGCAAAGACTAGGTGCGGAACGATGAGAAGTGTACTTGTCCCCGGCAGAGTAAAGGACGGCTGGGGAAGCTAAGCCTAGACTTGGCCGATCATCGCGAATGGGCAACACCCGACTACTGGCCCCCAAAGGCAATGCCTCATGTTGAACCCGGGACCTCTCTCCTGAGCGCGATTGATCGATTTTGAGTGTCCCGACAGCGGGATTGATGACTGGGACAGAGGATTCGGGAGCGCCAGGTGAAGTGAAAGCCAAGGCGCCTGCAGCGAGGATTTTGAGATCGAAAGGTTCCGCCGATTTATTCATGTCGCGCTCAGGAGAGGTTGGGGAAGACGACTCAGATTCGGATCCGTTGTCAGAGGCCAGGGGTTCAAGAGCAGCGGCCTGGGCGACGTCTGGCACTCTGCCGTTTCCGAGGTGAGCCACTAACACAGCATCGCCTTGAATGGGCTCGACCTTGTGACGACCGCGGAACGACTTTCGGCTAGGGCTGAGAGCAGGCGGAGGACTGGGTGAGGGCTGAAGTCTGGGGCGGTGAGCTTGCATTTGTGGGCTATCGTGAGGAAGGACGTCATCGGGGTCGTAACAGTCGCTCGCAGCTGTATGGTGCAGATGGCTTTGAACAGCCGACGCAGTCATAGTTGTCGCTACCGGAGAGTTTCGTGGCTCACAGCGCAAGCAATATCAAGCCGCCATGGGGCAAGTTGAAGGGTACGGGTCGTAGCAACGATGGGTGACTTGCGACAGAGACGGCCGCAATGGTTGCAGTAACACTGACGGCAACAGCGGCGAAGAAGGGTCGACTTTGGCGAGAGCGGTAAGAGAAAGATGATTGTCGCGATGCGCCACGAGATATCCGTAGATTGCGCTTCTATGGTCCCTGTTTGCGCAAGGCGGCAGCTGTTGGGGCCGAGGGGAGCGACGAAGACAGCGTCGCTACGAGAGGATGATGAGATCGGAAAGTAGTAGAGGGGGAAATGCGCGTCGCGAGAAGTCGGCCCCGAGACAGCTATCGCCGCCGTCGTGGACTCCGAAAGAAAGCAGCCGATGAGGGAGTCGAGAAGGTAATACCTATGCAGGTGGAGGTTGGAGGACTTGGAGGGAGAGCGGACTGGAAGATGGAGGGCGGCCGGGAGTTGGAGGATGGGATGCGGCGACGTTTGGATGTCAAAGACGGAGGTCGGTGTGGCCTCGAGCAGGGGGTGTGGGGGAGAGTGAGGAGCAAGCGCGGGAGTCAGTCGGGTGCGTGATTCTTTGACGGATAAAAGAGGGCGTCCAGGGACAACAACCATGCAGATGGATGCACCAGGCCGAGCGAGGGTAAGCAATAGTAAGGTATAGAATGGAAGTCGAGTGAGCGGCAGCGGCAGCGGTAGCGGTAGCGGTAGTGGAAGCGGTAGGACGGATGGGTTGGTCGATATCTGGGTCCGTCGTCGGACGGGGTACTGGTGAGGTAAGGTCAGGAACCCGTACCTAGGTGAGTGTTGGTGGGTGAGATAAGGTACAGACGAACAGCCTCGTCTATCTTAGACAGCAAGGTAAGAGATGAAGCATCAAAGAGATTGACGGGGAGCGACAACAGCACTTCAGAGTCAAACAGGAGCGAGTTGTTCATGTTGCAAAAAGGACTACGGCAGGTAGGAATTCGGTTCTTGCTTCTCCAAGGTATTCAGCGGGAGGGAGGCTACTGCCCTTTGCTGTTAGCGCATGAATTCTTGGAAGCGTATGAGAGATCCGCCCAGTGCCACAGATAGATTCAAGGGACCGCGTGACCCTAGCGATGAGCAAAAGCGGATTTTGGGGGAGGGGAACGTAGAGGCGAGAGAGATGAAGAAGCCGAGTCACCAAGAAAGTGGACATGGGATGGACGGAAGCGCGCATAGGGGATTGGGGGCACACGGCACACCTTCAGAGGGCGAGACGGGGTAAGGCAGGTATCGACCTAGGTATTCATAGTGTACGGATACTTAGCACCTTCATGGTACTCCATAATGTGCACGAAATAGGGAAAGGATACCTTGGAATATGAGGCTAAGTAAAGGTCATAGGTCGAGGCACCTTACCTTACTTCGCAAAGTACAGATACCTACAGACAGGTAGTGAGGCACAGAGTACCTCGAGATATTCCAGTGGCAGTACACAGTAAATGTAAGTCTACGTATCTTTTCCCCTTTCTCAGCCGCCCTCTCTGCCCCCTCGGCGCTCCTGCCCAATCTCTGTCTCTTTCTTTCTCTCTTTCTCCTTCTAATCCATCCTGTCATTGGTACTTCGTACCCCTCCCTGGATGCCTACCCGTTGCGCCTCACTTTAGGCTTGGGAAACCACGTTTGGTAGGTATAAGGTGAGGCGCCGCTTCTGAGAGACCAGCATGGAAATGGATGGCCAAGCTGAGAGGGCCGCGCTGCTAAGCCAGCAGGGCAATGCTGCTATTAGCATTCACTGGGTGGGCTATAGATAGGTAGGCTGAAGAGCAAGAATGCCTCATGCGATGGGACGTGCAAGAGCAAATTGCTGTGCCTCTATAACAAGAGTATTACATCGATGTTGAGTGGAGGGACACTGACTCCTGAGCCTTGTTCAACAAGGGTAGCAATGTGCCAAGTCAGGTGTATTTTCATCGCACTCCCGCGCCCTCGACGTGGGCATCTTCTAGAGTTTTAATCAGAGAATAGTCTCAGCGTTGACTGGACGCCGACGGCTTTCTTCATGGTTCTGATGTGCTACCTAGGTGCTCCGTAGACGGGTTTATCTCGGCAAGGAATGAACCCAGGGTTGATTCAGCGCCGAGCTAAGAGGTTACCAACAACCTGGAGCAGCAGTTTTCGCACAAACTGACAAAGCCGGGCATGCAATGCTTTGTTTGTGTCTAGCGCGGGGACAAGATAGAAGGCGGGGAGAGAGAGAGAGAGAGTTTGGTCTGATCAAGTGACATTGTGACAGGCAGCCGAGAGAACTGGTTTCCATGTTACGCTTGTCAGATTGTCCCCCAGCATCGATGGACACTCGCGCACTCATGATGCTTGTGGGCTCAAGGATGAGAATGCCGCGGCGGGAACCCTAGACGGCGATTGGGGAAGCTCCATCGGGAGTGGACTTGTAAAGTATATGTGTACGGAGTATAAGCAGGATGGGCAGTAGAGGTACTTCATGTCGAATAGGGGTCAAGATGGGATGGAACGGTCTGGGGGATCGGATGGCAGTATTGTCACAAAGGGAAAAACTTGGAGTAGGGGAGGGGAGGGCCACCCTTCGATGTTCTAGTCATGCCGAGTAATAACATCGGATAAGGAATTTCCCACAGCAAGAAAGTGCTTCCTACTGTACGTTGAGAGAAGCATCATTCCATTTTTCTTCGGGAAATTGAAAAGACACTCAGGCAGTCAGTCCTCGTTCATGTTTTTTTTCTTTCTTTTCATCCTTGGCTCTGAGCAATGCACAGTCGCGGAAAGACGGCACCGCAAGTCCATGATCCACTGGAAAACAGCATCATGCGCAAGGGCGAGAAGGAAGGAAACGGCACCACTGTGTAAGGTATACTAGAAAACCGGTGGCTGGTGGACGAGCACAAGATGGATCGTGGAGGAAATGAGGGCTGACAATGACCGGGGTTACCCCAAGGTACACGGGAGGTACATTGGGTTCACTAGGTTCAGCACCAGGGCATTCTACACCTCATGGTGAGTGAAGTGGAGTTTTCGCATATAGTTAAGGCACTCTACGGAGTAGAGGTAGAGGCACTTTGATCACTGAGCCTTGAGGTCTACCGATACTATCTCACAAGTTCGCAACAACTTGTATTCGTACTCCGTACACTAACATGAGGTATTTCATTTTCAAGCGTGTCAATTAGCCGCACCCAATGCAATGGATGGACGAACGGGACGGAAGTGGAGGCTCAATCCGAGGCATGGGGGCCATGTCCCCGATCATGACAACTTACTGGCCGTCGGCGGGCCAGACCCAAGTTGGAACTTGGAAGCCCTACCTTCTTACACTCTGAATCACTTCGCGAGTCACCACACCTGACGATCCCCCGACCACCCATCTTTCCAGATTCTTTTCTTTTGCAATAGGTACTCCATTCTCCGGCAATGTTTCCGTCAATTAGCCTTTCCAAACTGCTTTGTTGCAGTGTTGTGGAAACTCAACCTCTACTTGAGATGATGAAGAACTTCGAACGCAAATGAAAAGATTTGGATGAAGAATGCGCTTGGACGTGGTGTGTGTGTGTGTGTGTGTGTGTGTGTTGTACGGATATTATGTGTGTCCAAGTAAACAAACACTTCCAATTGACCAAAACATCAAGTCATCCGCCGAGCCAACCCGCGCCTTAGCCTCGCTCGCACCTTACCGTAATCTCTGCATTTGTCTGCTGGTTCGAACTCTGTCTGGCAACCCTGGGCATGCGTGTTTTTTCTCTCCCTCTTTGAGTGTCTTTTGCGCCTACCTTACTACAGATTGGCAGGTGCAGACCAAGATGCCGGGCTGGTGCGCAACTATTCGGACGGATACCTCATGGTATCGTTCGTTATTACCCCACACTCGATGAAAGTGTGCTCCTCTCCAAGTCCAACATTTTAACCCCTCACCCAAACTTCCATGGACCGCCATCCCCCCTTCTGTCCAATCGTGCAACAGGACAGCAAAGAGCCCCCCCCTGCCGTGCCACCAATGCCCGCGATTGATCCATGCGTCCGAGCCGCTAAGCCTCTAAGCCTCAATCATCCATACATGCAATCGGGCTAGAGCGAGTTGGCTACGGTGGTCTTATTGGCCAGGTTCAAGGCGGTCAAGCAAGGGGACCCTTCTTTTCGCTACTTCTCTTCTTTGCGGAGTAAAGTACCTATACTTCGTGCTTTGCTCCTAAGGTGGGCTTTCATTGCCTATCAGGGAGTCGGGATGGGGAGCTAATCACCAGTCACAACATTCCACCCAACTCAGTACCTACGGAGCAGGACACCATTCGTAGATGCCAGAATTGCAACCAGCAAACGGCGACAGTCTGGCCCTGAACTGATAGTTCCAAAATTCCATCTGGTGTCGGGTGTGACATTGAAAACCTCGGCTAGGTTATTTCTTTGCCTCCCTTCCTTTCCCAACCTGCCTTAGCCAAGGAGCATAGCGCGGGGTACTTCAAAGGTAACTCGAGGGATTGTCCATCTATAGTCACAACGGATACCATCACCACACCACAAGCCAACGAAAACGATGCAATTTGACTTGAGCACTATGAGAACAGGGCCAGACTGACTGTCTGACTCCGTCATATTGTCTTTTGTCGCCAAGACGGCGGCTGCCCAGGGCATTCTCAGTTCCCCGACCGGCGATAGGAGGGACTTTTGTCCCCTACCTTACCCGTCTTACCCCAGACGAGGGGGGTTCTTCAGCAAAGTGGTCCCCGGTTTTTGGACTGAGGTGGTGGCACGTACGAGCGGGGGATCTAGCTCAGGGTGGTAGGGCCATCACCCACAGACACTCACACACCTGGGTAGACAGAAAGCCAAGGTAGGTTTGTGAGCTCTCAGATAGCCTGTCAACGTACCACTTGGGTTATATTCGTAGGTCCATCGGTCCATGTGCACTATCAGGACTTTGTTGGAAGTCTCAGTGGACACCAGCCCAGATAACAGATTCGAGATCTCTCCTGGCATGAATAATACCCCTGTGTGTTTTACTCTCATTGCGGTCCCGGGCACTTAAACTCGGAGCCGCGGCTGTTCAACTTAGATCTAACGCAGCGTGCTTTTATTGCCCGCCAAGTCAATCAACATGAGCCGCAGCCATCAACTCAACGCCCAGACGAGTTTGTCAAGCCTGCCTTCCATCTTGTCGCTCTTTGATAAAGAACAATCCGACGCATGAAATTAAAGGTTAAGGTTAGACCACATATCGTAGGAACTATATCCGTAAAGAGCAGAGAGACCACCGGCCTGCATATCTCTACCCTGCCATCCGCGCTTATCATTCCTATCTGCTGATTCCTAGTCAAGTTCTAATTAGGAACCGTATCCAGAATGTGCCATGCCGGTCTTCCATCCGCTGCCGTAGAAGACGATTCCTTCATCGCGTACTTGCACGTCTTGTCTAGTGAAGCGCGAATCGCTCCGATACAGAACTACTTGAGGTAATTGCGCGGGGTAGGCAGATTTTGTTCCTCTTTTTCACTTCGTCTCTATTCGTGCACGTCAACTGCCCGCCCTGTGTACACGTCCACTCGCACAGTGATGCTCCGATGAACGGCAGCGGTAGCGGGGCCGAGGTGATTGGCCCGGCCCGCATACCAACTGTGCCTCACCACACCTCACCACCACATCATCCATCATCGCCAAGGACCAATACGATTGCGTTTTTGGCTGCGTGCCTCGGCTTCTTATTGCTCCTCACTACCTCTGCTTCGAATACTACAACCGCCCGCGACCTTGGACCATTCTCATCTGGGAGTTCTCGCACCTCCGTCAACGCTTTTACTGCTTCGTGGGCCATTTCCAAATACACACGAACGAACCCCGCAATGTCTACCTCAGGAACCATGCGCGCCGTTGTCTTCAACGGACCGCAATCTGTGTCTGTCGAGCAACGCCCGATCCCTACCAGTCAGTTTGCACATACTTCCAACCCATAATGAGCTTCCTTCAGTTGGCACTGACCAGTTCCATAGTCCAAGACGATGGCGATGTGATCGTCAAGGTGCAGGCAACGGCTCTATGTGGCTCGTAAGGCATTCTCAAGACCAAAGTGCTCCTGTTCCTTTCTTCTCACACACTTCCCAGAGAGCTGCATGTCTTCCGCGGACATCAGCCATCTGAGACAGGCTTCATCATGGGCCATGAGTTCACCGGTACAGTTGTCGAAAAGGGCGCTGCTGTGACCTCCTTGGACATTGGTGACAGGGTTGTATCTCCCTTCACCTCGTCGTGGTAGGTTCTCTTCACTCTCCTTTGCCGAATAGATTCCCAACATGGTTCTCTAGCATGCAGTGCTTCTACTGCAAGAACGGGTACACATCCCGTTGCGTTCGTAGCAAACTCTTTGGTTGCGGTAAGCTGGATGGCGGTCAGGCAGAATACGTGCGTATCCCTGATGCCGACGGAACCGCCATGAAGGCCCCAACCACTATCTCCGACAACGCTCTGGTTCTCATGGCCGATATTTTCCCCACCGGCTTCTTCGGTGCCAAGTCTGGCTTCAACTTGCTCAAGGAGGAAGAGAGATCAAATGCCACCGCCGTTGTCATTGGATGCGGACCCGTCGGCCTCTGTGCCGTCATTTCGGCCCTCGAGTACCGTCCCAAGCATCTTTTTGCTATTGACAGCGTAGACAGTCGCCTGGAGCTTGCCAAAAGCCTGGGAGCAGAGCCCTTGAACTTCATGACTGATCGTGCAGGCATGGAGAAGCGGATCAAGGAGGTGACTGATGGCCGTGGAGCTGATGTCGTCATTGAGGTTGTCGGTCTGAGCCCAGCTCTCAGAACTGCCTTCGACATCATCAGACCATTTGGTGTCATTGCTAGCATTGGCGTCCATAATGGCGAGGTTCGCATCGATCTAAATCATGAGGCTGCGGTTCGTCTTGCTGACATATGACCAGATTCCATGGACCGGGACCGAAGCGTATGGGTGAGTGTGATATTGACAACTATTCGGAGGATCGATAGCATGAATGGTGCTGATTGTCTCCATAGCAAAAACCTTCGGCTGCAGATGGGCCGATGTCCTGTCCGGGCCATTTTCCCCGAGGCTCTCGCCCTCCTGGAGAAGAAGCAGGACAAGCTTGGGTGAGTGCTGACCATACCCCATGGCCACGTTGATTCCCACGCCATTGGGGCACAACATTCGCGCCCTCAATCCTTCTCCTTGTTGCTAACTGACCTTGGTTAGGTTTATGTTCGACCGCATTATGCCATTGAGCGAGGCGGTTGAAGGATATGTGTTATTCGATCAGATGAAAGTCCAGAAGGTTATCTTCACTCCTTGATTTGGAGCATAAACCTCGTAGCCACAAAATCTGTCGCCTCCCTACTCAATAAGACAGCAGTAGAAGCATGGAGTCTGCGGTTGCGATGATGGAACGTTGAGATAAAAATAGGATCAATGCCTTAATTCTGTCTTGGCTTGACAATACCATCATGAATGAGGTAGTAAGACACGGTCGAATCATCGTGGACCACGGCAAGGAGTAGCCTCTTTTGGCGATCGGCACCACGCCAATCCCGCTTTTTGGATCCGTTGATGGTGCTTGCTGGATCAAGTGGTCGTGGTAGAGTGTCGATGGAGTCGAAAATCGTAGCGAAAGAGCTCAGGGTCCATTGTTCGCTCAGATGCACTGGGAGAACCCACTCATATTCGGGCGCCTGGCTCGAGCGCTTGCTGTCCATCTCCAAGGCCTCAATTTGTTCGTCTGGATGCATGTACAGCCTATTGGGCGGGAGGCCGGTGATGATGGGACGCGGTCGGCTTTTCCCGTCACTGCGAACTTCAACATCAGTCCAGTCATGCTGATCTCGGAGGTTTCCAAGGACCAGAGCGGTAAGGTTGGTAAGATGTTCTGCGGCTGCCATTGCTGTTTGTGAAACTTTGACAAAGTGTTGGAGAAAAATGAAGTTTCTAGGTCGCAATGAGTGTTTGGAAAGACCAGAGACACACAGGAAGATATTGTGGTTATGCTTATTGAAGAGTTCTCGAGGTTCTCAAGGCAGGTGGCTCCAGCAAGAATGCCGGTATGCCAATCAGATGTGCCCCTTGACCGACGCTTCGTTAGGTCCTTGATATATGCATATTTAGCACTCGATGCATTTATGTATGTACTGATGAGGTGCCTTTCGAGTCGCCCGCTATGTTCCTGTACAATCGAGCTCAGGAAATTCAATTCCATTACCAGGACCTCAATCATGTCACGTACCTAAGGCAAATTAACCACCTGGCCTAGCTTATGGATGCAGGCTGGAGCGAGCCAAAAGAATTGCTCTGACAGGTTCACTCGTCTGCTGCTAGACCAGCGCAACTTCCATGCCGAGCGGGTGGATGTGGTCATCGTCATGTAGGTCTCAAAACGATCCGAAGTGTGCATAACATCCATGTCTTGTCAAAGCCACACCTATGTTTCCCATTCTCAGCCCCGCTCTGAGGCTTATGAATCTTCATGTTGTTTCTCTTCCCAGGCCAAACTGATCTTTAGCCAGGCACACAACAACGGCTCTCTAAGCGTCACAGTTGGCTTGTCTCACTTGGATCATAAAAGGAATAGTAGGTGCCGATGATTGCAATACTGGTCCATTCTGCGGTATTCCTGAGCGAAAATATCGTACTTCTCTCAGCCATTTGAACAGGAGTAACTAGACGTGATCATCGTCATGTATACAATAATGTCAGAGCTTGAATGTCTGAAGTCCACCGGCAGGCCGGTAACTCAAATTCAAATACTCTTGAGAGTTGAGACAGGAGTCCAAGACCGACTGGAGCAAAGCACAGCTCATCGGCATCCACGGTCCACAGAACTTCTGATAATCCTGGTCAATATACGTAACCGACCGAAATGCGAGCCAACCAGCGGCCAAGGTTTGGGGCAAGTGCGTGCACATCCCTCTCGGATCCCGTCATGAATACGTACCTGATGTCAGGTTGTTTGGCTGTGTCGCTGACCTCACTGCGCGTATGGTCACACAATCTGCAGTGGCTGTGGTCGTGCAAAATAACAAAGTGTATTCCTGGCCCATCGTACGGGTATTGACGTAAGGGTCCAGATTTGCGACGGCTGTTTAGTGGTTAGTGCCCCCAGATCACTTGAACCGGACACCAGCGTTTCCATGCGGACCAGTGTCTATTGGCCACAACCGAAGGTAAACGGGACTCTAGCCTCTGACAGACTGACAATGAAGCAGCCTCAGAGCCTGTCATGCCTGAGGTGAACGGAGTACTTTGGCCACCCCCCCTTCGGGTGCACAGGCGTACCACCAATCCACCACACTCAGCAGGGCAGGCATAAACGGAGAGTCCAATCCGTCCGTCAATGGAAATCCAATCTTCCTTCCCAAGGTCGGTGCTTAGCGTCTAATTCTATCGCATGTCCCGCCCCTTTCCACTACCAAAGGCCTAGACTCAGCCCGTCTCTTTCCCCCCCAAGAATTCTTTGGCACTTTGCTATATCCTCCGACCCTGGCTCATCATTGTGGCTTGTTTTTCTTCCTTTTCTCCTGCTTTTCTTCGACATCGGCCCCCACATAACACGTCTTTGATACTCCCCGTACCTTGATTTATTTCTTTGATTGAATTCTCCGAATCACTTTTCCACTTCCACGCCGCGCCACCTGCTTTCCCAATTACCAGGCCGGATATTCGAAGATACCCTTTATTACTTACCCCCGCCGTCCTTCGTCGCTGCTTCCCAGACGCAGTCTTCTGCAACCTACCTTACTCGACCTCGTGGGTTGCTGTGTTAGTGCCTAATAGTTGACCTCACCTCAACAACATCCGGCGGTACATCGTTATTCGACAAAATATACCTTGATCAGGACCTTTCTGTTTTCGACGCCTTGTCGAAGTTGTCCATCGTTCTAGCCAGTTTCCAAGCCAGAACCTGATAATCGAATCCGAAATCGACTCAAACTGCTTACGCAGTTATCACACGGGTGCCATTTTTACGAATTACAACCAATACACAGCGGGCTATACTGAAAAACGTCGCTATCCCCTCTGGCTCAGCAGCAGGAAATTCATTTCGAGGGACCGAAGGCCCCAGAGGCTTGTACGTCACAGAGCAACGAACGTTTCTACAATCCGCCGCAATGTCTCGCCCAGATTCTTCGCTGGACAGCAGCGAGAAAGAAAGGAACGCGCAGCTGGATCATCCCAATTCTGATCAATCCACAACCGAGACGAAGTTCGACAACAACAATCATACCGATGACAACAAGAAACAAGATGTCGAAGGAAGAATACCAACCAGTGCCGCCTCCGCTACCGTGGCGACCGCAGAGCACGAACTATACGAACCGTATGACAACGGCTACCACTTCCCACCCGCACACACCAAATCGCAGTCCATGAAGATTGGCGCAAAAGCATTCTGGAACTACACATGCACGCCCCTCGGCTTTTTCGTCGTTCTTTACGGCTTGAACGTCGTTGCCTGGGGTGGAATGCTGTTTCTGCTACTTTGCAATGCATCCCCGGCCATGTGCTATCCGACATGCAATGATATCAACTCTCCCCGGCGCAAATGGATTGAATGGGATTCCCAGATTTTGAACGCTCTGTTCTGCGTAACAGGTTTCGGATTGGCACCTTGGAGATTTCGCGACTTGTACTTCTTGATGCAATACCGCATCCTGAAGAAACCTGAAGCTCTTGGCCGGCTTGCTGGCATTCATCGTGGATGGTTCCGTCTGCCTGGTTCTGACCAACTCCCCGTCCACATTGGTCCCGAGAATGTCACTGAACTGGCAAACGAGCACCAAGTGTTGCACATCCCGCACCCCGAGAAAGCTATTCCAAACGCGCCCCTCACTGGAGTTCGAGCACCCCCAACGGCAATCTGGAAAATGGACTTCGTCATCTGGTTCAACGTGTGGAACACGTTTTTGCAGTGCGTTCTCTCAGGCTTCATGTGGGGAATGAACAGATTCGATCGACCCAGTTGGTCCACCGGTCTCTTCGTTGCGCTCGCCTGCTTGGCGGCTGCCATAGGAGGCTTGATGATGTTCTTTGAGGGTAAGAAAGTAAAGAGCATTGAAGGTGTGCCGCTCAGCAAAGAAGACGAGGAGCGTCTGTCAAAAGATAAGGAAATGGGGGTCCACCATTACAACAACATCAAGGACAAGAAACCCAAGGAAAAGAAGTAGGGGAGAACGTGGGTTTGGGCTACAGATGAGATACCTATACATGACGAGTAATACATTACGCAATGAGAACTTCATCCGCGGACAATGACAACTACAATCGCTACGGTGCTGCAACACTCCGGCTAATGATCTTGGGCCACTGGTAATTATCCATTATTGTGAAACCTGTAGGGTTCTTGTCGGAAAGGCGTATGCAAAAGAGAATGATTGACGGTGATGCCCTCCTGAAGTGTGTCGCTTGCAAGGATGCTTTGTTATTCTAATCCGATTTGATGAGCGTTGCTGGCCCTTTGTAAACTGATTTGGGCTACTCCCGGCTGCTTGTTCACAATAGCAGAAAATGACATGAAGCTATTCTTCTTGATACCCAGAGGAATATCCAGTTGTTGATAGATTGAGGGTAGCTAAGGTACCTTACCGTACCTTAGCTGGTCAGAGTCTCACATGGACGCGTGACTTGCTCCGGGACGCTAATCAGCCTCAGGTACCTACCTACCGTGCCTACCTACCTAACCTGGACGCGGAGTGGAGGTCAGAAGGTGCATAGGCACGGGGCCTCGGGCGTCCATTCCAGGGAGTAGGGTGGGTTGCGGATGTGCTATTGGCGATGCTGAGGTACTCTGACACCTATGCGCAGCACTGGAGGTACCCGAGGTACGAGCCCGACCAACGGCGCCCACCTTACACCCACTGATAAGCGGCTCGTTCCATCGCCCAGCTCGACACCTCCGCCATGTCCAGAGACGTCTACAACCGCTACGAATACATCAACCTCCATTCCGACCGTCGAGAACGATTGTGCTGCCGTGCGTTGATCAAAGAACAACCCCTCTTCCTCCAGCCTCTTCCGACTGCGCTTTCCCTCGCAGTAGGCTCATTCAATATCGCAACTAGAGGGTACTGGATAGGATACGTTTGGTCCTTCATCATCTCTCCTACAACTCTACCCTCCCGTAGTCGTCACGCCGGTCAAGTCCGACAGTTCACTCAACATGGCTTCCCGGGCCCTTGTCCCCCTTCTTGTCGGCATGATGCTGTTGACGGGCGTCTGCAATACCCTTCTCACAAAGTATCAGGTACGTTGGAACTCCTTGGCTCCTAGAATCTAGACGCTAAATCGGCTTCTTCCCCAGGACATGCAATGCGTACGCAATTGCGATGCGAAGGACCCTACGAAACGGGCCTACTTCAACCAGCCCGTCCTCCAGACGGCACAAATGTTTGTTGGAGAGATGGGTTGTTGGCTGGTCATCGGTTTGATGAACCTCTATCGTCGCTACGGACCCGGAGCCGACCCCTCGTCTAACGGCTACGAAGCGGTTAACACGAATGATACCGATGATGCAGGTGCTCCTCTTGTTGGCAGCGTAGATGGACACCCGAAGCCTCAAGAAGAGGAAGGTGGTGCTATTCTGCGCGGGCCTCGCATCTTGCTGTTGGCGCTTCCAGCCATCTGCGACATTCTCGGCACAACGCTGATGAACATTGGTCTTTTGTTGGTTGCGGCCTCCATCTACCAAATGACTCGCGGCGCCCTCGTCCTTTTCGTCGGAGTGTTCAGCGTCATATTCCTCAAGCGTAGACTCTTTTTGTTCCAGTGGATGTCTCTCGTCGGTGTTGTCACAGGCGTCGCAATTGTCGGCTTGGCTGGTGCCATCTACCATGAGAACACGAACGAGGCTGACGTCGAGGAAGGCTCTCCCGAGTCTAATGCCTTGTTGACTGTTGTGGGTGTTCTTCTCATTGCTGGCGCGCAGATCTTCACCGCGACACAGTTTGTTTTGGAAGAATGGATCCTTGAAAGGTCATCCATCGAACCTATTCGTGTTGTTGGGTTCGAAGGTCTTTTTGGCTTCACTGTCACTGTCATTGGCATGATTGTCTTGCACCTAGCTATTGGCAAAACTGACGCTGGACGCTACGGATACTTTGACATGGTTGAGGGCTGGAGGCAACTCACCCAAAACAGAGCCATCGGGATCTCCAGCATCCTGATCATGATCAGCATCGGGTACGTATATCCATCTTGACCTGACAAGCAGGCGTCTTACTAATGTGCTTCGATGCAGTGGCTTCAACTTCTTCGGTCTCTCCGTCACCAGAAGCGTCAGCGCTACCTCGCGATCTACCATTGACACATGCAGGACTCTCTTTATCTGGATTGTCTCTCTCGGGCTGCGCTGGGAGACCTTCAAGTGGCTGCAAGTTGTTGGATTTGGCCTGCTTGTCTACTTTACCTTCCTCTTCAACGGAATCGTGCAACCCCCCTTCCAATTCCTTGTCCCAGATGAAGAGGTGGAGGAGCTCCTCCCGGAGGAGCCCATCGAACACCAGTAAAGAGGGGGCGCATGGTGTTATGCTCAGCGGGGCTGCGAATGGCTCCATGTTGTATTAGGAGTTTATGTTTTGTGTTGTAGCTTGAATTAGATTAGGATATGGAAGCGGCTGTATTTTAGGCGTACGAGAATTGGTTACTCAAAGACATGGCTCGGTTGCATTACACAAATCGTCTCTATTGTGCTCCAACTAAGACTGAATAAGGAAACCCGATGCAATGTTTCCCAGTAGCCCTACAAAGATTTCCTAACCTTTCTTGGCTGAGCGGGAGGTGTGAATGCTGACAGAATTGAGGGATCAGCTGACAGTGAACTGACAGGTATATGCCACTCTCACGTAGTCAGATGAAACCCGATCGCCTGGCCAGGCGCTGCGATCGACCCCAAACGAAAACCGTCCTATACACCAAGAAACGCCGCCTGTATGCAAGGCATCATGATGCCTTTGCCCCCCAAAAAAGAAACCCGACGAACTGAAACTCAAACGCCATATTCCCATGATCTTACCCTTTCCCGTCAGGCAGGGAAGCTTTGCTTGTCACGCGAAAGATCTAGGTGACGTTACAGAGAAGCTCAGCCTCGAGTATGAATTTGCCCTCCTTGTACTTCTCCGTAGCCTCGTACGCTTTATCATACTTCCAGCCAACGACATCCTTGCACTGCTTGCAGGTGATATCACGCACGATATGTCGTCCGGTCGTCATGTTTCGTTCGCTCGGCTCGCCCGTCTCGATGTTGACGACGCTGTTGAATAGGTAGGCTTTGCCATGCTGGCCTCGGAAGTTCTGTTGGCGAGACCCCCATCAGTACGAGGACGTGGACATAATGTCTGCTTGCAAACGGTCCAAAGCTTGCTGGAGCATTTGACGTTGTGCAGCAGCAGCGGGAGGAGGGAATGTCCTAACGTACCCGGCTTATGATGTCTTCATGGTTCGACAGATGCGCCTTGCATGTTTTGCAGCCGTAGACCTTGTTGCTGTTCAAGTACGTGTTATACGCCAAACCCATCGTGTCCAAAGCCTACTTCTACGTAGGCAGGATACGGCGGGAGACGGAATGGTTGTATCTGGCTGGTCGTGAGGCCTTGCCACGCGGGAGCGGCAGGCAGCTTTGTAATTCGTCCTGTCGTCGATAGAGCTCCTGCAAGGTCGCAATAAAGAAAGATGGCTTTCTCCTCGTAGCACTTGACAGAAGGGTAGGATGAGGATGACGTGAAGGGAGGTGGGAGGGTTTTTCGGGTTGACGTGTCAGGTGTCTTGAAGTTTGGAAAGGGACGTAGTCAGGCAGTCGGGTGTGCGGGAGACGGGAAACGGGAGGGGGTAATATGTGCCAGGCCGGATGGATGCGGCGAACGCTCAGGTGAACAGGTGAGGAAGGTGCAGCTTAGGTAGAGATAAGATAGCCCGCTGAAGCGCGCGCGCCGTGGACCCTCCTGAAATCACCAGTCCGATGTGTGACGGATGTCAGCAACGTTCGGGTTTCTTGGAATGGGGACCAAGCTAAGCTGGACCTCGGAGGGAAGCACTGGGGCCGGGTTAGGTCACGGTTCGACAGTGTCTTCAGTTCAGCTCAGAGACCTGTCAGCTATCTCGCTGTTTTCGTCTTAGGCCGTCAGGATGCAGATTCAAAGACCTGACCACCAAAGAATGCGGAGGACGGGGAGGGTTAGAAAGGTAACAGCTAGTTTAGCTGACAGAAGGTAACGGGAGAAGGAGGGGTCGGTGAACGAGCCGGGATGGTCGACAGGGGACCTGACACTTGGAGTGCACTGGTGACATTCCGATGATACCTTAGGTAAGGCAAGCAAGGTAAGGCCATTGCATACGGTACCTGGAAGTAGTGACGTACCTCGCTCGGGTTTCTCCTCTATATCTTTTAGGTGCATGAATTATGTGATATCACATATACATAGAACTACGGTCTAAATCGATCCCCTATATATACATTGAACTAACCCGTTGTGCCTCGATCCTAAGATAGATACGTAGGTACGGTAACCTCATCCGAATAATTTACTCTTTGCTCATGTCTTAATCGATGTTGCTTCGCGTCATGTGGACCTCTTCTTGCGCAAACGCGCTTGAAGCTTCATTGTGTCCCTGCCGCAATTACGAGACCATGTTCTGTCCGTCTTACCACGAGAAAGCCTCCTCGTTGAAGTCAATGGCCGAGTCATGCTGCCGATCGCGAACGGCGCGGCGCACCTCGTCGCTAAGAGCGCCAGGACCGCAAACACTGATGCCCATGGTGCCAACCTGCGACTCCTGCTCAGCCTTGATGAGCGTCTCGATGTTGGGGCGGCCAGGGAACATTTGGACAGTAGACGAAGGGCTGTGAATCTCCTTGGTCGATCTTGGCCGACTGACGAAGAGCATGATACGGAGAACATCTCTGCGTTTCTCCATTGCCAAAATCTCCGTCATCCAAGGTCGAATCCACTCAAGGTGCTCAGGGCTCTGGATGGTCCAGATGAGAATAACCTTTCTCGCGGCGACAGTTCCGTTCGCATAGCCGGCGACGAGATCGCGGACGTGAGGTACTTGATGAGTAATGCCAACACCACCGGCAAATAGCATGACGGTACCATAAGAGCGCATGCTGTGCAGTCCACCATAGGGTCCCTCTACCATGCATGTCGTAGTCATCTTGCCCTCGGGACAAGCAGCGGCCTTGCGATACAGTGTGTCGGTCATTCCGGTGCGGGCGCGAATGATGAAGGACATGGTAGTCTTGCGCATGGCGAGAATGTCTTGACGGTTAAGAGAACCCTTCTCGGCCATAGGATCCTCAGCCTCCTCACTCCAAGCGACGGAAAAGGGATGAGACTGCAACAAGCTGAGGGATGGCATGTACATGTAAGCATGCTGGCCAGGCCCAAAGGTCCAGGGTCGAGCCATCGTGACCGTAACGCGGCATGCGTTGCCGGGAAGAGCTTCAACTAGAGCCTTGCTGCCTCCGTGCCCGACGTTGCCGTAAAATACCCTCCAGGCACGCCAGACGCGGTCACCGGCCCAGAAGATGATTACGGGCCACATATACTTGAGTTGGGGCAGAGCCTTCATCTGCAAATGGTACCAAGTACCAATGACAGCCGTGATGGCAAGCAAAATGTGAAGGAGCTTGAACGTCTCGTAGAAGGCGTGTCTGATCGGGCTAGAAGCCTGGATCAAGATGGCCACGAAGGCGCATGTAGCCTTTCATCGAGGTTAGCCCTCAGTGTTTTCATCTCGTTTTACTTGGGGCCTTTTTTCCACTTACAACAAAGCCGAAGAGCAAGAAGGGAACCGTCGTTGCTGAGGTGATGGCGGTTTGCCAGCTGCTCTTGTTGGCGGTGTTGGCCATCCAAGCCAGGGTGTGCGCAAGAGCTTCCAGAACGACAATACGACCGAACCAACGATGCAGCAAGTTAAAGGTGTCGAAGGACATGCCGAGCATGGGAATCAAAGGATTGTTTCGGCCACCCATCAGGAACAAGGGAATCTGCATCCCGGTTAGCGTCATTGAACGAGTGTTGTCTCAAGTTTGACGAGCACAAGTTTCCCTGGTGTCTGAGACTCGATCTCTAAGAGAAGGTGGATGCGACTCACCATGTTCACAACAGCCAAGGTACCAGTACGGTTTCTAAGCTGCGAGGCGGCTGCGGCAAAAGAGCCGGCGAAGGGGATGTTGATGACACAGAAAGCGATGTTCGTGGCGAAGTAACCGGTCAGAAATAGCAGCTGGAGTCGGCTGGGCAGGGTGCCAACGTTGATAGCAGCGCTGAGCTGAATTTCGCGGTTGTGACGTTTGCTCATAACCGGAGCGTAGAGGATGTTCTTCTTCATCCAGGAGACCTTAGAGTCCGACTGGGCAAAGTACCGCTGGTTGTCGTTGTTGAGACAGGCGACGGTACGAACATATCTGACGATGACGGTCCATACTCTCCAAATGATGACGGCTGCGGCAATCGCAGCGCAGATGTAGTACAGATAGTTGGAGAGGGAGACGTTCTCGTTGGCGGCATCGATAGCCGCCTGTTGCTCCTCGGGAGACTGCTTTGCGCCTCCAGCGGCCATGGCGAAGGTTTAGTTCGAAGATGTGAGAGGCTTAGACCAGAAGGTAAGGAGAGAGTGTGTGGTTTTGTTGACCTGTCGTCGTGATTGGCTGTCCTACTTCCAATATCCCCCAAGTTGCACAGCAAGTTTACCGGGAGTCGAAAGAGAACGTGGCACGTTTGCGCGTTATCGAAAGTAAATCGCCTACAAGGAGATTGGTCGAGGCAGTTGATCAGACACTAAGTCGTATGTATTTATTTGGTTGAGTTTTCGTTATTCTTTCCCGTCTTTTGGAAGATATCTCGAAGCCGGCACGATGGGTACTTCCAAAAGGGGTGGGCCGGTGGAAAGAAGCGTCAAAAAGTGCAGTCAATGCAGAAACGGAACTGGCGTCAGTGGAAAGAGAATTTGGACGTCTTTGGGTCAGAGACGTCAGCTGACAGCCCAGGTCTGGTAGGACGAGGGAGTTTGTGAAAGGGAAGGACGAGAAGGGAACAAATGGCCGTGGAGTAGAAGGAAGGAGAGAGAGGGGAGAGAGAGCAGAATTTGTGAGGAATAAGAGGCGAGAGATATCAGTGATGTAAGTACCAGACACACCACTGAGGTAGGTAGGTACCTCGTACCTTGGTCTGGGTAACTAATAGGACGGGAATGACTGGACTGGACCTGCGCAAGGCAAAGGGGAGTCCGACTAGGAATTAGTCGACCCCGGGCCCCAAGACGATGCGTTCCTGGATCCTCTCTGGGAGGGCTGCACCGTGTGGGCCGTCACCCGAGAGGGTGTGAGTGGAGGTGTATGAACTGATACGGCCCAGTTGATGGAGACTAAAACATCGTTTTCCACAAGACAAGGAGGGACTGCTCTCTCCGCAAATGTGGATGTCCCCAGATAGACAGAAAGGAAGCGCTTCCCAGTCGCTCCGAGGCACCACGTCCACAGTTCTCCTAGGGTACGAAGTACATGTCATAAGAGGCGAGAGCAGGGTGTCAGTTACGGATATTCCACCCGGTGGCTCTGGAGTACGGATACATTCACAGTGGGCGCGGTCAACCTGGAAACAGAGAACGCATGATATTACGCAAGATTCTGGCCAAGTCAAGTCGAGACGAGGCGCGGCCCTCGGGACATGCAGGGCAGGGCATGACTGTGCGATTGTAGGGTGCGTGTTGACAGGCAAACAGGGGTGATCTCGGCTAGGGAGTTGGACTTCCATATCGTACGCGGCATTGGTACGGCAGTTGAAGGGGGAGGAGAGAGTGTGTGTGCGCGCGCGCGTGGGTGTGGGTGTGGGTGGTGTGTGTGTGTGTGTGTGTGTGTGTGTGTGTGTGTGTACCCACAGCAGCTGAGAGATCGGATTCCTTAGTAATAAGAGGAAGGGCCATAGAAGAGGCAAAGAACCTAACAGAGCAGCAAGGGCCGCTGACAGGTACGGGACGACATTGAGGTGAGAAAGAGAGGACGACAAGGCGGCAGGGATAGACGAGGCGAGGCGTTACCATGATTAACGGTACGTACTGGCCGCAGCAGATCAGGGAGCCACGACGCAGGGGCTCGCATGCGCAAGTGCTGGGGTTCCAGGTTCCAGGTTGTCGCCCGAAAGGCACGTACTCGGATGTACGTACTATTTTTCAAGTCTCCCCTCACTTTCCAACTTTCCATTTCCATTTTCGAAGGACGGGAGACGACGACAACTTGACAAGGCACGCTGACGCAAGGCAAGGGCCCTACTATCCCTTCAGGCCTCTACGATGCCATGGCCGCGGTTGGTCTTTCCGGCCATTATCTGTCTCTAACATAACTCTGTCGGTCTGTCGGTCTCTTGACTCTTCCATATCTGCCTTACCTATGATGCGTGTTTTACCTGGCTTCGATAGCACCTAATCCTGGCTGAGCCTGGCGGTTGTGAAGCTGATTGGCTGTGGGATTAATTCGTACCTTGCAGATGGTGAGCTGGCGTCGTGGAAGGGCCAATGCTGGGCGGATAGTCAGGGGCCAGCACTTTACACTTCACACAACCTAACGCCATCAACCATTTCCTATTTACCACACCGCACATACACCGGGTCAAGGCTCATTTAACAGTGGTGTCGCCGACTCGCCGTTATTCATAGTGCCAGCAGCCATGCAACGGAACACATGGCTAAGGTTGTGTGCCAAGTAACAAATATGCAGTTCTGCTGTAAGACACGGCACCCAAAAGAAAGGGTATGCGAAGAGGGGAAACCTTATGGCGCACCCATTCAGGGGACGATTTCAGTACTGCGTCTCTTATACGATGTATCCGTAACCGGTGTCTTTTCTTAGACCTTGACTCTCTCGACGATGCAGAGGCAGGAGCAACGATGTGTAGTCTTGTGACTCTTGTCTGTCCTTGTGGTTTCCATTTAGATATCAACAGCCTTTGCGAGTATTCTTGGGCCTTACTTACCCGATCTGACACGGCTAACTGTACTCCGTACCGACAGGACGTTCTGTTCAGTGGCAGGCTGGCAGCGAGAGAAGGAACTTGGGAAGAAAGAAAAAACAGCATGGTGATCCACTTTTCCAGAAAGCCTCTGAAACAAGCCGCTCTCAAGACCAAGGCTACGCTAAGCTAATTAGGGCAGAGATCCGGTGGGGTTGCTCACGGGTAACGGGGCTACCTAGCCGTGCTGGACTGCTAGTTTGGTCAACCGGCCGGCTACGAATACCTAACTGCGTAAACAACCGACGCCCTACCCTTTTTTTCCCCATCATCCCACCAACACTGCAAACTTCTGACTTGGCGCTACCAGCCTTGATCTCCGAACAGCCAATGTGTTATTACGACATGCATCCAATTGCGCACTTCGAAATGGGAAGATGCAGGAGCTGGTACCTGTGCGTCTCGGTCTTGTCACAACAAGGAAGCACCGGTGGAGGCCCGCAACCACCTTGCAGTAGAATATCTCCATGGCTCCGAGACTGAGGGCTTGATCCAATCTTAGAGACCGCATCCAGGACACATCCAGGAAACGCTCCCACACCACTACATAAGGAGTTACCGAATTCCCCGTCGATCGGGTCCGCGTCTCATCCGTATCGTCGTTACCCACTGTCTTTGCGCTCTTCGTCCGGTCTTCTGACACTGACCCAGGCACCAGATCACTGCACAACATCGTCACATTCGACTAAAACAGCCAGAACGAGCGACTCGCCGCCCACTTTACGCCTGCCTGAAGCAACCTGACCCGATCTATTCGGTTATACTTGTCCCACTGCGACAAACCGTGTCTGGGATGTGGTCTGGCACACCGCGGGAGAGTGGGGGTTGATGCACGGCGGAAGCCAACGAGAACCAACGAGAACCAGGGCATTGCACGACGCAGCATTCTCCCGAAGGAGCGGCGTGGTGGCGTAGCTTTGGGGCTGATGCGAGATGCGAGCAAACAATGAGAACAAACCGCGATCGGTCTCAATTGCTGTCCGAACCACTGCATGATATCGTCATCTGGAGTCACACAGATCCCCCGGCCCGCCATGTCGTTGTCAACTTATCCCGCCCGTATTCCGCTAAAGATGTTTTCCTCTGCCAAGACAGACCATGCTTGATGTCGTCCTGTACACATCGTATCGATTTTACTACGGTAACCTTTTCGTGTTTGATTACTGTTTAAGTGAGTGAACTTCGGATCATCGCCCCCTGGATTGCTGGCCGCATGCGGCGATGCTATCGACGCAAAATTTCAACCGCGATAGAGAATACATCCTGCGTCTTACGGGCCTCCGAGGTTTCTTTTTATCTCTTATTTCTCTTTCTTGCTTTTCCGCCTACCTAGTCTACCGTCAGACTCAGCTCTGAGGTGTCAGTGCCCACGAATCCCGGGGGAATTTAAAGGAACGTACCTACCGCCGTCAGTCGTTCTTTGTAAGTCGAATGCGCTGCTGGGCTGCCAAGATATCATCTTTGAGCCGCAAAGAGCGAAAAAGCCTCGCTGCTTAACTCCAGCCGCCAGGTCGGTTTCTAGTGTGACACTGCTCGGAATCTGACCGGCGACAACAAGTGTTTGCCATAATCTCTCTGTTGGTGTGCACACCTGGCAATGCGCGTAGACACGATACGCCAAAGTCCTCTCGCCATAGGCTCTTGGGATGACGGCGTTTCAGTCGGGTAAAATCTCTGGATTTTGCATGATAGATGAACATGGGATAAGTCACCTCCTCGATCCTCGCCCGCGCGGGCCTTGACTCAGACGACACAGCGAAAGAAGAAACGCCCCAGCCTCACCGCGAAATTGATTTGCGGATGGCTTGGTTCGCTGGTTGGTCAGCCTCAGTCGGTCGGTCTGCGAATACATATCGCCGTTTGTCACCGCCATTCCGTCGTCGTCATTGGATCGCATTCTGAGACGAGTGCGGTGCTTGACTCTAGAGATCTGAACAAGTCCATCCTATCAACGCAACACTGGCGAACAGGTCGTCTGCCCACCCATCCTTCTTGCCGCCTTATCACGACCAATCCCCACCCTACAGTACTGGTTCCAAACGTGCTCACCATCGAGAAAACATGGAAGTTTCATGCCATCGTCACAACGAAGCATGCGAGCTGTGGTGTGCGTAATATATTGCGAATCATCAAGTGCAGAGTCGTATTAGTCTCCTGTCTCGAATTGTGGCCTAGTAAATTGCTACCTCCCTTTGCAGGCTCTCGCTCTGTATCTTTGAGAGTGAGCATACCATCAGCTTGCCATGCCTCAGCTTTTGAGGTCTCCTAACCGCCATCTATCATCTACTACTCCTCAAAGACTGAACAAGCTATCTCAAGCTCTCATGCTAGGTTCCCGGAAAACCACTAGAGGGACCAAGCAGGCCCGTAGGTCCCTGTTATTTTTGTACAAGCACGCGACACAATGTTATTGACAGCATGCTGGTACAGGTATCTTGCACACATTTCAGTAACCCACGCGATACGGAATGCTGCCCTATTCAAAGCCTCCAGCAAGGCTATCATGATTCACTGAATGGGCCCCAGTGCCCGCCGGTGGCCTCAATGATCTACAACCGTTTCCTGGTGTTTCTGATGGTCATCAACTGCTCAAACGGCCCGTTTATTCGCCGTGATGCCAGCGCATAACCAAAACATATCGCCCTGACAGGAAACGCACTGCTACGGGTACTTTGTCTGAAGTTGTGAATAACCCAAACCGTCCAATTTCGACAAATGTTCTTCCGTCAGTCGCCGTTGGACCTCACCTTGAGATCTCACTGTGACTGCTTCTGTACTACCTGCCAGCTCCCGGAGTCCCGAGTCAAAAGTCCTCCGTCTCGGAGGGCTTATACAGATGCGTCTACAGCCAATCACTCTGAAATGTCAAGATATCTTGCTCACGGTGCCACGGGCCTGCCGCACCATTACGAGAACGTCGGATAAGCAACTCAAGAGACGATTGATTGGAGACGAAGGCGACAGAAGAAAAAGAACGGTGAGGTCCACATTGGCGACAACCCTATGCCATGTTCCCAGTCATACCTCCACACATTGGCAAGGATCTGAAACGCAGCAAAAAAAATCTACTAACATATCCATGCCCAATGGGCTGGACTGACATGGACAATCCAATCTACATGTCGCAGTCGTCATTAAAGTCCCAGCTCATCCTCGTCGTTGAGACTGCAGTCATTAAGGGTGGCCTGCACGCCCAAGTGCGCCAAAACCTTGCGAGACCATGTCTCGCTGCTCCGGATAACCCGCCGGCACCCGTCCCGTTTCCTGGCTCCTGCAACATGGCTTCCCAATCGGGACTTGCCCAGAACTCGTGGCCAGTTCTCTGGGCCCATGCCAAGCTCGTCAAGTCCGTCAATTCCATCGATTCCAGCGCCCGAGTCTGTCTTGCGGCTGCCATGATCCTCGCTCTTTGCTCTCTTCCTTTTCCCCGCCAGTCGCCGGGTCACTTGGTCACCAATGGACTCACCCGTCGGTCCGGGTTTGTCGGCTCCTTCCGTCGTCGGATCCGGCTCCGATCGATCCGCCAGAACCCGGACGTCGTCTTTGCCATTGCTATGTCTTCCGCTTCGGCGCCTAGGTAGAGCTCCTTGAGTGAAGTGTTCTTGCCTTCTTGCCAATGGGCTGGTTGCAATCCATTCGCTGATGCCTTCTTCCCACCGAAACCCTGAAAAGTTGCCTTTGGCTACGACCATGCCGTCTTTCTCAGCCAAGTCTTCCTTCAACGTCTCCGCAAACACAAGATCGCGTAGATCGTCCGTCTTCTGCGCCAAAACAAAGGCACCGTTGCCTCTCAGTCTTGCAAACCCTGGCGTCTCAAGAGTGTCGATGAGTTCACAGAGTTTGGCAAAGTACGAGTTGGATGGCTGGCCTGTGGCTCTGCCACAGCAGTGGGCAATCGAGCAGGTGATGTCGACCGTGATATCGAGAAGCTGGCTGTCGTTGTTGCCCGTGTTTGAGGCTCTCCCCAGGCTCAGACCGAGTCCGAAGCTGTCGATCGCCGCCTTCAGTCTGAGCCGCGTGGCTTCGTCCGCCGCTTTGGGGGACGATGACAGAAACAATGCCACTAAAAGGGGATATGCAGCTTCCTTGCTAACGACGCGACTTCTCACCAGTCTCAGTGCTTGATGGAGGATGTGGACTACCACCCTCTGGGTCCGACTTCTGCGAATCGCACTGGTACTGAGTGCATTACTTCCAAAATCTTGCGAAATCATAGCCATGGCTGACAATGCACCAAGTACACTCATCAAAGTGAGCTTGGCAGATTTTGATTCCGTCGTGAGCCCCGAGGAACGCCTTTGACGTCTTGGGTAGGCGTTCATACACAGTATTGCAAGTCCGGTGGATGCAAACTCGGTTGCAGAAGGGCGTGCTCTATTTTCGAGTACTGCGGAAGCTGCTATACTCCATAAACCCCCAAAGCCTCTCCCTGAGACCATGTCGACGGGGAGCCGTTTATGGAGCAACAGTAATGGAAATATGTCGAGCAAGTGTGATTCCACAATCGGATCGTCTGCAAGGTCTAATAAATAGGCTGGTAGCTGGCTTTGCCTGTTCGCTTTCGATGTCTCTCTTGGTTCTGGGGGTTCGCTGTAGAGGAAGCAAAGCAAAGCGTCCGTGAGGTCTGCTGTTTCATGGAGGAATTCCATAGCCTTGCAATGGTCGATCAAGATGCGAACAAATGAAACATCTAGCAGACCTTCCCCAATGACTCCTTTCAGAAGATGGACGGCATGTGCCCGAAGAAGTGTGCGCAGATGACTCCAGCCATTGTCGGTGCCTCCAAGGGTCTGTAGCTCATCATATACTCGTAAAGAATAGGCCATCCGCTTGATGGAGGAAACCGGGCCGTTATTCGCGGTCTGGGATTTCTCCCAGTTCTCAATCTCCGTTGCGCACTGAGGCACTCTGTTGAGACACATCGATAACAACGACTTCTTGCCGATGGTAGGATGATTGAGTATTGTCGAGCGTAGCAGAGTGTCCAGGTCATGTAGTATACCCTCGTAAAGCTGATACCTCCCCGGTGACAATGTGCCTCTGAGGCGCGTTAACTTGGACATGGAACTGTCCAGAGGCCCACGTCTCGCAGTCTTGGGGCGCATACAACTGCTTTCTGTCTCCAGGCATTCTGCTAGATCCATACTCGGTGATGTTGTGATATGGCGTCTGACTTTGCGAAGAATTGGTGTTGAGACGCTGGGCATTCCAGAAGAAGAAGGTTTCGGTCTCTGGCGAAGGAGGCTCTTGGATCGGATGGTAGGCTTTGATGAAATGTTGTTGTCGTCTTCCGAGAAGTCAGCCAACTTCTTGGAATATGTACGGCGCGGGCGCTGTCGCTGTGTTCTGGAAGAGTTTGAATCGTCCACGAGTTTCGAGTTTTTGGCCGTTTGGCGATCCAGCGCATTGCTGAGGGCTTCATCTCCAGGTTCACTCTGTCCGCAAGCAGCTTTCTCAGCTATCGCGATCTTCCGCAGTAAAGCAATCCGTGACTGAAGAGGACGTAAGAGTCTTTGACATCTCGAAGAAGTCCAAGGTAGACCTGAGTGACTGGGAGGTCGGGTACCATCTCTTTCTGCCCGGTTCTCGCTTCTCCGAGTCTCGTTGCTAGCCCTCGCCATCTCTCTTCACCAGTCCCTCCACTTGCGCCAAACCCAATGCTCTGTAGTCGATAGTGGTGGGTTTAAAAAACTGGATAAGAGGCGTTATGACGTGTAATATTCCGTTGACGTATGCTGTTGGTGGACAGCGAATTGACTCTGCTGCGTTGCTTGACCAGTGTCGATGTCAATTGGTGACGGAGACTACCTTACCCAAGACTGAAGCCACTCAATGAGTAGTATAAGAGGAAGCCGAATAGTAAGCAAATGCTTGAAAACTCAAGAATATGAGTGCGAAGTAAAGATAGCCACCAAGTCAAGCAAAATTGAATAAGTGAGCAGTGTGCTGAAGTCGCGACTCAGCTCAAGGTATATTGAGCTGGGTAATGAGTGAAGCCGGGATGGGATATTTCCCATCACATAGAATGTTTACAAACTCTCTAATCGGGTATGGTGTGTACATTGACAAGGGTACCTAAGGCAGTGTAGTCGCCAAAAGGGCTAAGATTGCGTAGTGTAGCGCTAATAGAATGGTCACGTGTCTGACACACCCCAGCTCAAGAAACCTGGAGCCCCAGAGTGCCTTACGTAAAAACCGCTGAAGGGAAGCATCTTGTAATTCTGGTCGTCCCCACTACGCCCGGTGAAGGTAATCATAGACACTGAGATCTCGACATATATCTTCAAAAGTGTGTAGTAATCAATACAGATAGATGCTGTGAGTACGTTACACTTGGATATGCATCATAGAGTATTCGGTTCTTGAGAGGAATAGGAGGCGCAGAAAGATCCGTACCTTACCATACTATTTAGTAGAGACTTTAGTGAAGACCGGGACCTCGCTACGGGAGGCTCTGTCAGTTACCTTCCGGGGCAGCTTAGGGAGAACCGACGACGACTTGACAGAGCTCCCCCAAGCGGAGTGGGCCCGAAAAAACCGACAGCTCCAGCTTTGCCGGGCCGGTGCATTGCCGTCAATTGATGAATGACAACGCGACTTTTTTTCTGCCGTGAATTTTTTTCCCCGATCGTTCCCAAAAGGCACTCTACCCTCTCACCTTTCCCCTACCACCCCCTTTCGATCCGCAACTGGCCATTGAGTTGGAACCCTCATATTCTCTCTCACAGGCCGAGTATTCCCTTCTGCCACCCGTCACTTCGGAGCTGCGCATCCATATTCCACAGACCGCTACTTACACCGTTCTACCCTATATTAATTGCGTATTTGCATTGATTTGTGCGATTGCTCAATTTTCCCAACCCTCTCCGCTTCGAAGCTTCGATTACGTATCTATCCCCTCCCAGGGTTCTCTTCTCCGTCAAGACTATATCGGGAATCAAAACTCCAGTTCCCCGTTGGTTTTCGCTTAAATCGAGTACCAATGTCCCAATCCGACCAACCCAAAGGCAAAGGTACAAAATACCCACGAGCAAAACCAATATACGCATTGCAACACTGGAACAGTTCCGAGCTAAACATTGAGTCTTTTCAGAAAATGCCGAGAAGGAGCTAGCGCCCCCCGTTGAGGCGGAGGCCGAACTCCAGGCTGAGGGCGAGATCGAGCAGGGCCTAGACGGTGAGTAATGCAAGCTTCCATGGAATTGGGATATCTAATGCTGATGCATAATAGCCTTGGTCACCCTTACGATCAAGCTTCCCAAAGAGCCCCGTCAGATGCAAATCACGGTTAGCTGTGCTTAGTCCACTCGCGAATACGTCCACTGACCAGTTCTATGCAGGTGTCCCCACAAGAGCAGGTTCACGAAGTTCGACAGTCCATCATCGACCTCCCTGTGGCGTTCCAGTACACTTGCTTCCACCTCGAGCACCACGGTCAACGTATCAATGACTTCCTCCCGATATCCGAGATCGAAGGCCTGGTCGAGAGCCCTGAAGTCACATTGGTTGAAGACCCATACACCGAGAAGGAGGCCCGTATACACCTCGTGAGAATCAGAGAGCTCATTGGTGCCGCCGGAGACCGCACCGACGCCGTCCAGGGTATTCTCCCCGGTCTTTCTCTGCTTGACAGTGTCTTGCCGCCATCCGAAGAACAGACCAATGGAGAGCAGACAGAGGCTGCCAAGGAGACAAAGGAGGACTATAGTTTTGGGACACCGGTTTCCATTTCGACTTTGCTCCCTCCTGTCGAGGAGGAAGAGGCGCCCAAGACGGTCAAGACCATAACTCTTTCACCGTGGAACCCGCCTCCGCCCCACCTGAAGCAAAAGGGACACCTTCTGTACCTCCTTGCTACTACTAACGAGGGTGAGCAACATCAGATCACAGCCCACGTCGGGGGTTTCTTCATCAACAAGTCTTCCAATGCCAAGTTCGATCCTTTCCCTCGCCCAGCACCCAAGGCCGCTTCCAACCACTCCCTTCTCGGGCTCCTCGACGACATTTCGCCGTCCTTCTCGGCGTCTTTCCTCAAGCTCCAGAAGTTCAACAACCGCAAGGACCCTCTGGCGACTTTCCAAATCACCAACGCGATACCCTCTGCGCCATGGATCGTGCCGTCAGCCAACTCTCCCCTCTCCGCTCACACCCCTGACTGGACACGTTCCCAGGAGACGTATCTCATTGCGGGCGCCGACAACACCGACACGCTGAGGGACTGGAACGAGGAGTTCCAATCCGCAAGAGAGCTTCCCAGTGAAACCGTACAGGACCGAGTCTTCCGTGAGCGTCTCATGTCTAAGCTCTTCGCCGACTACAACGACGCGGCTACTCGCGGTGCTGTGCTCGTCGCCCGTGGCGAGATCCCTCCGCTGAACCCCACGGAATGCAAAGATGCCCAGATTTTCGTTTACAACAACATCTTCTTCTCTTTTGGTGCCGATGGCGTGAAAACCTTCACTTCCGAGGGAGGCGATGAGGCAGCTCGTGTTGCTACTGGCAAGGACGTTGCGGGAGTCAGACTAGTGAACCAGCTTGATATTGATGGTCTCTTTACTCCTGCTACGGTCGTTATTGACTACCTTGGCAAGCGTATTGTTGGTCAAAGCATTGTCCCGGGTATCTTCAAGCAGAGGGAGCCTGGTGAAAATCAGATCGACTATGGTGCCGTGGATGGCAAGGAGAACGTTGCCGCGGACGAGCGATTTGCTGACGTTTTCTCCAAGCTGTCTCAGGCTATCAAGGTCAAGAAGCACGCTGTCTGGGACAAGGATGGCAAACGCTTCGATCTTGAGGCCAGTGTGGAAACCAAGGGCTTGCTGGGAACCGACGGACGCAAATATGTCCTCGACCTGTACCGTGTGACGCCTCTGGATATTGACTGGCTCGAGGAGAAGGGCGATGTCGAGTACCCCCACCGTATGGCCGTCCTTCGCCCGGAGCTGATTGACTCGTATGGGAGGAAGAAGATGAAGGCTTGGGTTGACGAGGAGCTGGCACGCCGTGCGCAGAATACCAAGGGCGCGACTGACGAAACCCCGGCCGAGCCCAAGAAAAGCAAGGATGCCTCTGCGAAGGAAGAAGACAGTGACGAAAGTGACGACAGCGAGGAGAGTGAGAGTGAGAGCGACAGTGAAAGCGAGAGCGACGAAGAGTCGGTTGCCAACAAGAAGGAGGTCAAGGCGGAGAAGTCCAAGACGAAGGAGGCAGAGACACCGAAGGAGTCGAAGGATTCGAAAGATCACATCGACCTCTCCAAGTTCTCATTCTCGCTCAACCCCGATGTCTTCAGCGGCCAGGTCCCCCAGACCGATGCCGAGAAGGAGGAGATGAAGAAGGACGAGGAGGATGTTCGCCTTGCATCTAAGTACCTTCGCGACCAGGTCATTCCTGACCTCGTCCGTGAGCTCACCGATTGCGACATCAGCTTCCCCATGGATGGCCAGTCCCTGGGTCGTCTCTTGCACAAGAGAGGTATCAACATCAGGTACACTGGAAAGGTGGCACAGCTCGCCTCCGAGCCTCGCCTGCAGTGCCTGAAGGATATTTGCGTCCAGGACATGGTCGCTCGTTCCTTCAAGCACGTCGCCTCAAACTACCTCAGACACTTGCCGGCTCCTTTCTCATCAGCCTGCATCTCTCACCTTCTCAACTGCCTCTTGGGTCACAAGCTGAGCCCCAAGCCGGCAGCTGAGTCCGACGCTTTCCTGAAGTCGCTGTACTCTGATGCTGATCTGTCCTTTGAGAAGGTCACTCCGGAGTCTCTCCGCGAAAGCATTTCCCAGGAGACGTTGAAGAGATTCCGGTACAAGCTCGATTCCGACTTCTACACCAACCTTAAGCCTCTGCAGGTGCTTCGTGAGATCTCTCTCAAGCTGGGTTTCCAGCTGCAAGCAAAGGAGTACAACTTCACAGACAAGCCGGTTGAGCAGGCTCCTGCGACCAACTGTACCCCTGCGACCAATGGACATACAAACGGCGAGGGAAACAAGAAAAAGAAGAACAAGAAGGCGGCGACGAAGGAGGCGACTCCAGCAGCCCCGGCTCCTCCTCCCAACACCACATTCACAGCAGACGATATCGTCAACGTTGTGCCTATCGTGAAGCACTCATGTCCTCGCAGCACTCTTGCAGAGGAGGCCCTGGAGGCCGGTCGCATCTCCATCATGCAGAACCAGCGCAAGCTTGGCCAGGAGCTCCTTCTCGAGTCCTTGTCTCTGCATGAGCAGATTTACGGCATCCTTCACCCCGAAGTCGCCCGCGTCTACAACACCCTGTCTATGCTGTACTACCAGCTGGACGAGAAAGAAGCGGCCGTCGAGCTCGCCAAGAAGGCCATCGTTGTCTCCGAGAGGACTGTTGGTGTCGACTCAGCCGAGACCCTGCTCAACTACCTCAACCTGAGCTTGTTCCTCCACCAAGCTGGCGACAGCAACGGTGCGCTCATCTACGCCAAGCACGCGCTGAAGCTGTGGAAGATCATTTATGGCGCCGACCACCCCGACTCCATTACAACCATCAACAACGGCGCTGTCATGCTCCAGCACCTCAAGGCGTACCACGAGTCCCGTCTGTGGTTCGAAGAGTCCCTCCGTATCTGCGAGAGTGTCTTCGGCAAGAACTCGATCAACGCTGCCACTCTCCTTTTCCAGCTTGCCCAGGCTCTGGCTCTTGACCAAGACTCTAAGGGAGCCGTCAGCCGGATGCGCGAGTCCTACAACATCTTCCTTGGCGAGCTCGGACCCGAGGACAAGAACACCAAGGAGGCCGAGAGCTGGCTCGAGCAGCTGACGCAGAACGCCGTTTCCATTGCCAAGCACCAGAAGGACGCGCAGGCCCGTCGTCTGCGCGCAGGCATTCGCTTCACACCCAAGGGTGCGCCCTACCAGGCTTCCGCTACTGCTCCCAGCGTGTCCGCTGGACCTAGCAGCAGCTCGCCGTTGGGCAACCCCTCAGGCATGGACTCGCGCAGTATCGATGAGCTGATCAAGTTCATCGAGGGTACTGACCAAAGCAAGCCTTCCAAGGGAAGACCTAGCCGAGGCAACCCTAAGAGGAGGGGCAAGTCTTCGAAGTAAAGTCTCCAAGCTTCAAACCATGGATGATCGAGCCAGCGGTTTTGGCTGTAACGGACCAGGCACTCGCGTTTGAATCTTTGAATCTTTGAATCTTTGAATGGATGGCGATGGCGCCTAGGCAGGCATCTGTACTTGTAAACATTCGGACGGGAGCAGGAAAAGCATTGGTCGGTGCATCTGTGGATACTACGACGTATATAAATATATATAAGTATCACTTAGGAATGGTGGCATGGGCGGGCGGAGCCCTTCAGAATTAAACTATCTTCACTCTCGCGAATGCTCTTAATTTGCACATTTACTGTAGCACATCAGTGTGAGGAGGAGGCGTTGGCTTTATTGTTCTGCCAAAAGCGGCTCATGATTGCCTCAAGAGTGGCCGTTCATGGCGCTAGCTACTGACAATCCGCGGCCAACAGGTGCGTGATATGACCCAATACTTTGGAACCCCCTGGATTGAATGTCAGTCAAGTAAACAAGTGTGTAGGATTGCGTTGAAAAGACTCACTTTGCTAAATCAAAACCTTGGTCTTCTTCAATCTCGGGTGGGTTTGACGGCTCACTCGGCGCCTCCCGTGACGATTCCTTGTGTTGTGATCTTGTAGGGCTAAGATTTGGTGACTTTGCGGGAGGTGGACTGCTACTTTGCGGTATGCCGCCCAAAGACGGCTTAGATGGACTCATGTCGAAATGAGCAGCAGGCTTCAAAGGGGTGCTGCCGATATCTGCATATTTCCAGAAGGGCGCTGGTGAACTGGTCGGCATGTGCTGGCTGGGCCGCTGTGCGGTACTTGGGGGCGCCAGTCGGGGATGAACACGGTGAGGGGCCGGCGTGACGAAAGACGCGCCTTCGTCTGGTAGGTAGGATGAGGTGAGTGTGGGCGATTGATCGTGGTAGCTGGTGGAGGGAAAGCTGTTCGATGCAGATGTACCGCCCTTTCGCGGCCTCGGTAGAGGACTGCCATCAATGGTCATCGCAGTGCTCGGAGGGGCAAGGCGGCGCGTGCTGCGATCTGGAGTCGATTGCACGGCGGCTAATGAGGAGCTGGGGGGTGATCCTGTTACGGATACCTTCCTCTTCCGCGCCGATGCCGGCTCTCTGGCATTCACGTCCCTTGGTCCATGTGTGATGTAGTTGAGCTGGTTGTTGGGTGATGATGGCGCGGAAGAGCCTCTATGACCGCCTCTCCCGCCCTTATATGCGCTTCGGATCATCTCTTCCCGGGCCTCTGGGACAATCTGCCATTTCATGCCCTTCCCAGGCTCGTCTGTCGATCTGGCAACCTTGTCAAAGGACTTGTTCAGCGACAGATTGTGGCGAATCGAGTTCTTTGAACCATTAGTGAGAGTGGTTTCAGAGGGGGATCGGGTAGCATTGAGCCTTACTTGCCAACCAGCAGCCTGCTGGTGTTTATAATATGCATAGTTGTTCATGATGAAGTTGTAGATACCATTAAGATTCAGCTTCCTTTCGGGCGTATTGATGATTGCCTGGGTGATCATTTGCGCATAGCTGTACTGAGGCTTGATGTGCTTGTTCTCGTCAAGGCTGAGATCAATGTCGTTGGTGGGGTTCATTAGCAGAGTGCCTGAACTTGAGTAATGTGGTGACTTGTGTTGCGACGGCGTAGGCTTGCCGCGGATCGCAGAAGGAGGTGTTCCGGGCCGCTTGTAGTCTACCGGAGCCGGCGCAATCGGTTGGCGAAATTGGGAGCCACGAGAACTTCTGATGGTCGAGCCTAGGGCTGACGATGGCTCATCTGGCAGATCCGTTCTCGGTTGAGGACTCGTCGTCTGTTGACGCGATAATCCAGCCCTCTTGAGATAGAGAGGATCGATGTGTAAGGGGCTGATTTCGGTTGGAAGAACGAAAATCATCTCCGTGCCACCGGCTTCCAAAACCTCACCACCCTCTAGACGCCTTAGACTCTTTTGCTTCATGGGGACGTTGTTAACCTTGACACCATTTCTTCCCTTGACCTCAAGGAACCAGATTTCTTCCTTGGAGCTGAAGTAAATACGGGCGTGCTGTCGAGAGATCATCTTGCTCGGGCCGAGATCGATGTGAATGAAGTCTTCGTCGTCCTCGGTGACGCCCTCGGATGGGCGTCCAATATTGACGATCAGTTTTGTGATATAAAAAGTCCAGTCCTGGGCCGCGATCTTGGCGTAGGCCTGAACACCGCTGCCATTGGCTTCGTGTATCGAGTTCGCATGGTCCTTGCTGGCTTGGGGCGCGCCCTCTTTGGGAATTTGAAAGTGCTGAACTACTTGCGCCAGCAGCTGATCATCGTCGCTAACAGGCTGAGCCGACTGGTCGGCAGTGAGGTTGGATTCGTCATCGTCGGCGGGCTCGGTAGGCGGAGGGTCATCGACCTGGTCGAAGCGGCGTTAGCGTCATCGATGATCAAAGGGTCGGAGTGTCAGAGTGAGGAGAGGAATCAAATTACCTTCTTTCTGCGCTTTGCTGGCCGGGTTGGGGAGCTGTCTTCTAATCTTGCGGGGGAGGTATCGCGGCGAGTTTCGCGACGAGTGCGCTGAGAGCGCTTTGCTGAGGCGGGCATGGTGGAGGAGCCTCGAGCATGCGGCACCTCTGTGCGAAAAGGGCCAGGACAGGACGGAAGGCGGAGCGCGGGAAGGTATAAACAATGGCGGGCGGTTGATTGAAGTAGTTGGTCTCGGACGTGTAAGGAATGAAGGAACGGGAAAGTCGTGTCTCGTCAAGTCGTGAAGGGTGAAGGGCTGGATGGGCTGGTTCTAAAGTCCGGGGTAGGCAAGTGCCACAACGAGGTATGGTGTCTATATAATTTCTGCGACAATGTGAGACGGGGGTAAGGTGACTGTAGTAAAAATTTGGCGCTCCTTTGTGGAAGGATAAATGGTAGTAGACGTCGCGAGGTTGGTAAAGGTGGGCGGGTGGTGGTGTTGAGCCGCGCTTGCGACACGCTCTCGGGATGTATGGTAGAACAAGGCAACTAGGAACGTTGCTTGTTAGGAAGCGACTGCTATTGTTGTGATGTCCGTTCCAGTGACGCCACTGAAGGTAGGAGAGTGGTAGGTCTTCTGTACTGGAAGGTATAATATACGAAAGACAACCCGAGTGGTGGGAGTTGAAGTTGTGTGAAAGCCGCAGTTGGAAGTGCAAGGGTTTGAGAAGGTGTCGGTCGCGAAATTCTGTTAAACGCGTCGCTTTTTTTGGGAGAAGAGGGAGGCGTTAATTGGTAACACTGCACTGTGCGGGGCAAATGGTAGAGCACCTCAGTTGAATGGAAGGGGGGCGTAAGGAGGGGGGCGCGGCCCCAGCCCGTCTCGTAGCACGTACTCTGTTAGGTAGGTAGGTACATTTGCTGATCGGCCCGTGCTCTTTGCTCCACAGCGCAACTCTTCCCCCCCATCTGCCCTCCCATTTTCCATGTTTACAGGTTATCCTGCTTGTCGGGCTACCACTTCACGCGTACAGTGTCATTGAACTTCACTGAACAGTACGACGCACCGAACTCCTGGCTGAGCTCAAGTGCTGAACCTTCCCAAGCATTTTCTTTGAGCCCTCCACTGTCCCCTTCAGCTCTCACACACCTCATTTTCAGCAACCTGGGAACTGGATTCCATCTCGTACGCGTAACGCAGGTCAGGGACCTTCATGTGCCCAGAGCCACCTCTATCTGACGTAATTACTCCAGTGACATAAGGTGTAAACGTCAATACGGAGTACGGATAGGCACCTCCCAAGATCCAATTAACAATAAACCGTCCGCCCTGCCTTGTTCTAAAGCCAAAGCCCTGAACATCAATCGATATTGGGAGTTTTGGACCAGCCCAACTGCTTCTACCTACCCCTTGACAATATGTCTGAATGGGCCTTGGCCGGTCCAACACGATATTCAGGCGCCTCATTCCTCGCCTTGGTGCAGCGGCGCATCTCGCTCGCCGAGGTTGACTCACACTCCGCCTGATGACTTGTGTATGACCTCGAAATGGGAGCCCCGATTGGCCCCCACTCAAGGGGGAAGAGACTGTCTGCTCCCATTTTCGTATTCCTCCTTTTGCTGGAATCTAAAAACCTCTGTGCTGTGAGACAACTCGGACGCGTGCCAGCCAACTTTCCTATCCTAGATGCCTGCTGGTGGTGCTCCAGCTCAGTTTCTGCTAACGCTCCCTTGTTTTCAATAAGGACCAACATGGCTTCGCCCTTGATGAGAAAACCATTAGTCCTTTCACAAGCCGATCATGAATCACCTACCTACCCATGGGCATCTACGGATACCTAAGTCACTTACCTAATGGTGATGTGGAAAATCTCGCTCCTGAACTGTGGTCAGTGTTAAACAGGTGCGGCAAGACGAGGTGCACTGATAGATTGAAGACGGGACGGTACAGCAGCGCCCGTTCCCTGATAGGGTCGGATGCCGTCGCCGGTCGCCCTAAGCCCGGCCCACGCCCAAGACCTACCCCACTACCGGGTTCACTTGACGCACTTTAACGGCCCAAATGGACCTGGCCATGAGATTGCAAAGTCCAAGTTCCCGTTCCGTTCCCTACCAGTTCCGGGATCCATCCGCAGTAAAACCCCGGCTCACTTTGCCGGACCTTTAATGATTGGTGCAGCCCGACATAGCCTTCTCGGGTAGCAGTCTAAGCCAAGTCGGAACAAAGACAAGATGCACGAAATCATCACTCTCCAGCTAGGCCAGTTGAGCAACTATGCAGCAACTCATTTCTGGAACACACAGGTATTCAGACATATAGCTTCAGCACCGACGAATCCCATGCGTCTTAATACGACACACACACACTGACCCTGTTGCTTAGGAATCCTACTTCACCTACTCCGACCAGGACGAGTCCCCGGTGAACCACGACGTCCACTGGCGTCCGGGTGTGGCCCTAGATGGCTCCGAGACCTTCCTCCCGCGTACCGTCGTCTACGATCTCAAGGGCGGCTTCGGCTCGCTTCGCAAGATCAACGCCTTGTACGACGCAAGCCAGGAAGAGGCACCTGCTCACTTATGGTCCGTAAACGCGCGCCCATCTTCGAACCCCCAGCCGCCGGCTTTTCCTTTCAAAGTACCCTAGAACCAGCCATCTAACATGTCATTGTCGGCTTCAGGGAAGGATCTGCTCAAGTACACAAACAACCCCTGGTAGAGCCAAGCGCCTACCAGCAGAGTCTTGACCGCGGTACGCCTGCGCCGAAGCTCACGTCCTCTGACGTGCGGTACTGGTCCGACTTTTCGCGCGTCTATTACCACCCAAAGTCTCTAAATCAGCTCTACGACTATGAGATTAACTCCTCCATCAGGCCCTTTGAAAAGTGGTCTCTAGGGAGGGAACTGTTTGATTCCCTAGACAAGGAACATGACATTGTCGACCGGGACTTCCGTCCCTTTGTAGAGGAGTCTGATCAGATGCAAGGCCTCCAGATCGTGACAACTATAGACGACGCTTGGGGAGGCTTCGCGACTGACTACGTAGAACGCCTGCGCGATGAGTACGGCAAAACGACGATTTGGGTATGGGGGCTGCAGACTCCTGTGCCCGCTGCGCGCATCGTGAGTTTCAAAGATCTGTTTGCGCGCTTACCATCCCACGAGTCTAGCTAATAATAACGCCAGGACCAAAGACGCCTCCAGCTAGCCAACACTGCGAGAACAGTTAAGGGCATGTGTGAGCACGCCTCGATGCTGGTTCCCATGGCTCTCCCCCAAACCCGGTTGAGCTCCAACCTCAGTATCGATATGCAATCGCCATGGCAAACCACAGCCCTCCTGAGCACCGCCATGGAAACAGCAGGACTCGCGTCCCGACTCAACTCAAGCAGCTCAGGCAGCGGCCTGCAGGCAACGCTCGGCGAACTAGTAAGTGGGTTGAATCTCCGCGGCCGACAGACCATGAGCCGTCTACAAATGAGCATTGTCGATCCCGCCTCGGAAAGGCAACAAGACATGCGCGCACCAGAGTCAGCTTCCGGTGAGGACGAGGCTGGCGAGAACACCAAGCTGGACACGGACTTGTTCGACATCCTCCGACTCAAGTCCACTCCTGGAAGAAGGAATATGAATGGCGGAAGCAGCGGCAAGCGTCACCTTTTCGGGCAGACAATCACTACACGAGGTTCACAGCAGGTCTCGGAACAAGACGAGAGCGAGGGCGGCGATGGCAGGCAGCGGCCGAGGGCTGCGCTCGTAGAGACCAGCACGCAAAGGTATTTCAGAAAAGACAGCAATAATTATAATCTCAATGTTCCGTACTTCGATGACTAACGAATGATGGCAGGTATCTCACGGATAGGGGCTTCCCCATGCTCGACAGTTTCCCCGGGATCTACCTCGACGGCAGCGGCAAGCCGTTGAGCGAGTCGTTTGGCGTCAAGACCAGTCTTTCTACTGACACTTCAGTGTCTGCTGCGCTGAATGCTCTGCGTACTACCGTTGCATCCTCTCTTGGTGTGGAGGACCGAGAAGATATTAGCAATGAGCTAGCCGACTTTGCTGAAGCGTATCGAGAAGGATGGTCAAGTGGCAGCGATGACGACGATGATTGAGGGGACTTGACACTGCTCTAGGTAGTCAATCCAGACTAATCAGTACTTCAGGCCAAACGGCTGAAGGATGGAGGAATCCTCAGGTATTCGGTCTCACATCGCATCACCTCGGTTTCATCAGTACTTAGGTTGGTCTGACACAGAGGTACAAATGCCAATACTCAGGGGCCCTTGGAGTCACAAGATATCAGAGCAAGGCAAGGGTAAAGTTGGGGACAAAGCATAGTCAATCTTCTAAACCGATGGTATCTAGTATACAACTGGCCTCGCCTTGACCCGGTGGTCTGCCCGCGTGTGGGTAGAGAAGCATAGAGAAAATGGATCCGCCCCGCATTACAAAGCGTACGTGTCCCGAAGTGCATCCTCGTGGGCGACAGTGTTGTTCCTGATGCTCTTTAGTAGTCTCCGCTCGTCTCAGGCCAGAACGAGCTACCTACCAAAGCCCACAAGACATATCAGGTATACGGTTGCTTTTTCGTTTGTTTCCACCTAAGCTGGGTTACTAGAAGGGGGGTCTTGCAAGTAACGCGGACACACTGGCAGCAGAATACTGCCAGGTCGTCGATGGATATCTTTTTTTTCTTTCTTTCCCCATC